>JAHUTJ010027130.1:0-12409 GCA_036250325.1 Characodon lateralis
GCTGGCAACAACTTAATGCTCACCCTCTACAGATGATCCACATGGCCCTGTCTTTTAGTGTTTAACCCTTTCTCTCTCCTAGACATGGCAATTGACTGAGCTTTTACTGTGACTAACTCTATGTGCTTCTCTTTCTAACCTTGAAAACTGGCTCAGGGTTTATCTTTTCTTTCTTTCTAGGTGAAATGACTAAAGGAGCTACATCCATTAACATTTACTTTTCCTTCCCATAGAAAGTACTCCTGGATCAGTGCTTCTTTGTTCTCTTGGTGTCTCTGCTCTGTTCTCTCTAACCCCCAGTCGGTCGTGGCAGATGGCCGCTCACACTGAGCCTGGTTCTGCTGGGGGTTTCTTCCTGTTAAAAGGGAGTTTTTCCTCTCCGCTGTCGCTACATGCATGCTCAGTATAAGGGATTGCTGCAAAGTCAACGCCAGTGACTGTCCACTGTCTCTACATGCTCATCCAGGTGGAGGGAATGCTGCAAGTCTCTGACTGGATGCAATCTGCTGGGTTTCCTTAGATAGAAAAACTTTTTATCCTATTTGAATAAATAACTAACTGTCTGCACTGTTCAATTGTTAGGATTAATTGGAATGTATGTACCTGACTGTTGTGAAGTGCCTTGAGATGACATGTGTTGTGAATTGGCATTATATAAATAAACTGAATTGAATTGAATTGAAAACTGAAACTTGTTAGACTATTCATGCTTCTGCTTTTGCCTGAGCATCAAGTATCACTGCCAGTAGTACTACAAAGACATTTTATTACTGATCGGGTAGGCCAGGTCAGTCCTAGGATTCCCCCTCCACCCAGTGCAGGTGGCAAAGGACAGGAGAACTCACTGTCCCACCCAGTGCATGACACTGTTACAGCACTGGAGAGCTCCTGTAGCAACAGGCTGCTGCATCCTAAATGTAGAAAGGAGCGTTATTGTAGGTCTTTCCTCCCTGCGGCTGTTAGGCTCTATAACCATCACTCTTCTCAACAAACCTAATAGGGCTGTTTACAATAGGGGTGCACTGATTGCAGTTTTCTGGCATCACAGATTACCGATCTTTAAAAAGCCTGATCTGCCGATTCCGATTTTGGCCGATACAGATTTTTTCTTTAATAACTGACACTCTCAGGTGTTATAAGGTCACAATACAACTTCAAAGTTCCAATCTTATTTTATTCAAAAACATTGACGAATACCCGTGAAACAATACAAACTTGTTTTAACTGCGCGAGGCAGTGATTTCAAATATAAATGAAAAGTTTAAAGCATTGCAGTTCCTTTAGTCTTTCATTTTTCACATTTTAGAAATAAAAATATCTTGCACAATACGTTGGACAAGCAGATAAGATCGGTTTCATAAATACGTATCGGCCAATCACCGATCTCCCAAAATTAAGGAAATCGGGACAGATCAATCGGTGCACCCCTAGTTTACATTCCTACTATTCTTACACAGGTTTCCATATAAACCGCACTATTTGTACAGTTTTTATTTGATCCTAATACACTTCACAATACGTTTATTAAAATCTACATCTAATATTTACTCATAACTGTGTAGGTTTCTTACCTTGCATATTTTTCATTACTATTCAGTCTCTATTTTATTATTTGTTATTATTATTGCTTGTTTTTGATGTGGATCTGTGTGCCACCATTTGCCTATACATTTAAATTTCCCCACTAAGGGACAACTAAAAGATCTATTCTATTCTATTCTATTCTATTCTATTCTATTCTATTCTATTCTATTCTATTCTATTCTATTCTATTCTATTCTATACATTTATAATAGTTACTTTCTTTCAGACTTATTAAGTTGGATTTTGGCTAACCTGACCAATGACCCACCAATGAGGCACTCATTTTTTCTTCCATTGTGACCATGGACACGTCACAGGAAAATAGTAACTCTGGCTAGTGTAATGTCATTTCCTTCTGGAGTTTTGTTTATTTTATTTTATTACTGTTTAAGATTAACCTAACATTTATCAACTATTGAGGTGCATAAAAATCAAACCAGAGCAACTGTATGTGCCATTAAAGATTATTACTAGAAAACACTGGTTTCCTTTCTGTTTGATTATCACTTTCACTTACATCATTAAAAGGAAATTTTTGTTTTACTCTTCTTTACAACATTATTTTGGTTCATTGCGATAGTGTGCTATATGTTGATGATCCACTTTTAGCCAAGCATTAGTCAGACAGAAAGCGTTTTTATCTTTTGCAGTCTATCTAAGAATTACACAGTCAGACCTTGGGGTGAATTAGATGCTTGGCAACCGTTCTCAATGTTTACTATTTGTAAACAATCTTTGTTACTGTCTTGTAGGGTTCGAACAGTTTGGCAGCATGATGGTCACAAGTTAATATACATTTCCTTAGTATTTTGTAGAATTGCCATTGAAATTGTGTGACTTGTGTCAAACATTTTGAGTATCCTACCATACTAGTTTGGTTGAGTTGTGACCCGTTCCTCCTGACAAAACCGGTTGCGAGCGAGTCAGGCTTGTAGGCCAACTTTTTATACACACCTTTTCAGCACTGCCCACAAATTTTCTATTTTACTGAGATTGAGGCTTTGTAATTCAAAAGCTTAACTTTGCTGTTCTTAGGCCCCCTTTAACTAACGTGGTTGTGTGCTTGCACCATTATTTATCTGCTTAACTTGCTGTTTCCTAATGGCACCATCTATTTTGTGGAGTGTACCAGTCTATCCTGCAGCGAAACGAACCCAAAACATGATGCTGCCACCTCTGTACTTTACAGTTGGGATGATGTTCTAAGCACTTTTTTCCTCCAAACGTGGCAATGATTGTTTGGGTTTTTCTGTTGCTGTTGGAGTAAGGGCCTCTTTCAGGGGCCTTTCAGACCATGATGGTAAATGACTCATTTTACTGTAGATAATAATACTCTCTTATCAGCCTCAGCCAGCATCCTCACAAGGTTTTTAGGAGGTTTTGCAAATTTTTGGCAATGGTATGATTGGTGTGCATTCCCATGGTGTTCGTACTTGTGTATTATTGCTTGAACAGATGAACGTGGCACCTTCAGGCATCTGGAAATTGTACCCAGGGATGTACTAGACTTGTGGAAGTCCACAGTTCTTTTCCTGATATTTTGGTGAATATGATTTTTTTTTTCATGAAGACACACAAGGAAGCAGTGTGTCAAAATACATCTGCAGGTGACACTCCATTTAACTCAAATATTGTGAGTCTGTGCAAAAACATATCAATATTTGAGGCACAGCGGTGGCACAAGGGTAAAATGCGCAACCCAAATTCGGAGGCTTCAGTCCTCAACGAAGCCCATCGCAGGTTCAACTCGCGACCCTGGCGACCTTTGCTGCATGTCTTCCCCCATCTCTCCATCCCTTTCCTTTCAGCTTTCTGTTGAAAAAATGAGGAAGAATAAGGGCCACAAGTGTTGCAAAAAAAAAGCATTAATATTTGTATATGTCTGAAGTTGGTGAAGAAATTAAAAAAAACATGTCATTCGTTTCATTTTAAATTTTGGGCATATTGGTCCAAAGACCACAAAATACAGCAACTAAAGGAAACTTTAGTTGCTAAAGGAAACTTAAAGAATCAGAGTAGTAGTCAGCCTCAAACAGCCAGACAAAGAGGAACAGTGGCCACAAGCTGAAACTCTAGCTTTTAGAATAGTAAAATGAAAAACCTTTACTTATCGCTTGCACTAAGACATGTTTGCAGATATGGTTTTGTGGTGCTTATCAGGCTGAAACAATCTTTTGTTTATACACCCGATAAATATTATATCATCTCAGGAGCACCTCCTTCCCTCCACATCTTTTTATCAGCATAGCGTGTGTGAAGGAAATCCTGCAAACTGAGAACACACACAATCACTCACTGGTTTCACTTCACTTTACAGTTTTGGAACAGGAAATATTTCTTCATATAGGCACCACAAAAAAAGGGGAATGGAGAAGTTTGACTGTTAAAAAAGCAAAACATTCATGATAGGGGAGCTGAGTGCCGAGTTTTAATCATATAAAGCAGTAAATATTTAATAATCTCCATTTGAAGTTGAAGTTATTTAAGAGCTGATGATAACAGGTGTGAGGACAGCTGTGGGCATGCAGCCTCTATTATTCAATACTCCTAAGTGGAGAGGGGGTTCCGGATTGAGTTTCATCTGATTTTCTTTGGGTTTTCAGCAGATGTCATCTGTTGACCATCAGATCTCCTGGTGGGCTGCTGCGGTACTTTCTGTGAACAAGACACACCTTAAAATCCAACAAACTTTAACAAAACAAGTCCAAATTCTACCTTTAGTTTTGTTTAGTCTCTTTTGGGCCCTGGTTTTTCTTGAATCCTCCTGCGACCCAATTCCTGCAAAATGATGGGTATGTTTGTGTGTGCCTCCCTTTGAGAGGAAGTTGAGTCGTGATGTTGCTGATAGCAGTAAGACCCATTAAGACTGGAGACAGAGGGGAGACAGAGGGGGCATCCCTTTGGTCTTCTCACTTCTCTTGTTGTGTATATCACTCTACTTTTTTTTTTTCTTTTCTGCATTTTGCCCTTGGCTTAGTTTAAAAAGCAGATAACTATATGGGAAATGACATTAAGTTGTAGAGGAACACACCTCTTCTAGACAAAACTAGAATTTATATGACTGCAGATGATGACTGCAGGTTTTAGGAACAAATTCCCTCAGGACTCTTATCATTAAGAGGAAAAAGAAATAGTTTTGTTTTCATCTTTTAAAATTATCTCTGAAATTATCTGTTATATTAGAGATCTCAGCAGCAAATAACAGAAGCCCTCCCCAAAACTCATTCCCTCTACATTAACTTCAGTTCTATTTTCAAGATGATTGGTGGCAGGAAAAGGGTGAAAATGATATAAAATGCTTTGTTGATGTGATTTTTTAAATAATGAAATACAGTTAAATTAAATTAATATAAATAAAACCTGAACTTTAATAAACAAATACATCAAATCAAAGAAATAAAGAAAACATTTCTGCCACTTTTATAATGACTTTTGAGAATTATGGAAATTTCCGATACTCTATCTGTTTTACAGATAGTTGGAAGCAAGAAATACATTTGCACATTGTTGGATGAATAAAAATCTATGTTTGAAAAATAGCTAAATAAAAAAAAATTATAAAATGAAAATAAATTATCTTAAATAATAAAGGATCAACTTCTCAAATGATTCTTCTTATACTAAAAGTGAAAAGAAATGTATACAAAACACAGGCATGAAGAATAAAAATCAGTTTTTTAAGAATTTTTTTAAACAAATTTAAAAATAGTGCAATGAACTAGTCAAATACATACACAAAAATAAATAATAAAAACCAAAAATAATAAAAACTAATAACTAAATAAAATAACTCACTTTTTTATTCAGATTTTAGATGTTACATTTTTAAGAAGTTTGCGCACCATCAAATATTTCTCAGTTGCTTGTAGATAGTTTCTTTTTATGTGCAGACCAGGCATCAGGTTTTACTTTCTGCACAAATATGTAGGGTACAGCTTAGAGTTTTGAATCGTAAGTTAGAATCAGACGCATATCGACCTCCCAGAGTACGAGAACAAAAATTTGGAGTACATTTCATGAAAGTTTGCATTTTATTATGGCCATAATTTGTGAGTGAGGGAAGTTTCGCGTTCTCCGTGTAGATGGGGGTAAAAACAGTCTGATATTAGGTGTGTGAGCTTAGGTGGATGGACTCTATGGATGACCTTAATCTGTAGCCGATAGTGCTTGACACATGGACAAAGGTTAAATTTATAATTTAAAGAAATCAATCCCTTAGTGGGGCTGCAAGGTGGTGCAGTTGGTACCACTGTTGCCTTGCACTAAGAAGGTCCTTCATTGTTTGTCCTGTGTGTTGCCCTGCGATGGACTGGCGACTTATTTAGGGTGTACCCTGCCTTTCACCGGTAGACAGCTGGAGATAGGCACCAGCTCCCACGCAACGTTGTATGGAAGAAGTGGGTATAGAAAATGGATGGATGGATGGATGGATGGATGGATGGATGGATGGATGGATGGATGGATGGATGGATGGATGGATGGATGGATGGATAGTCCCTTACTGCTGCAGAAAGCTGAAGGTGTAACTCGTGCTCCCAATCAGGTTCATATTTTTCAGTCGGGGTGTGTCTTATAGCACTTTGCTTGTTATAAATAATGGCTATTAGAACTCTGTGTAAAAAGAGTGGTTTAAGAAGTATGTTACATCTCTGTCTTTAGTGCCTCAGGGAAACTGTAAATGTGAATGCAAGATTATATCTGTCTACAAGTATTTAACTAAGTGGCAATAGGATGAGGTTGGATGTACAAAAAAACACGGTTAAAAGCATCTGCTATTTAAGGACTTTTTTTTTTGAAAAGCCAGGACAAGTTTGATAGTTCACATTCAGCTTAATGAACAGTTTGGGAATGATGCCAGAAACACTGGCAGGAACCCACCATTTGCACACACTTCAAGTGTAGGCCTGCCATGTGTGACATAAAAAAAAAACAAATTGTAAGTCTGTTTCTGCGCAGACGCATCATGAATGTTTTAGACCCAGAACATATGCTGGGATGAGAATGGGGGGAAGAAATTCCTGAGAGGTTTCAGAAATCACAGCAGTTCGGTTAGAGATGATCATTTTAGGAAATTCTACTCTAGCAATAATCTCATGCTGATATATTGTCAGGATTGGATGCATGTGACACGCATGTATTTTATATTCAAATCTAATAACTCTCTGTAGTAAACTTGGGACAGATTAAGGGTATAGTCTACCTGTCATAATATTTCACCTGAAAGCTGTTATATTCTGATTAATAATAAATGCTTTGTTCTATAGACAGGAATTGCTTTTCCTGTCTTTTCCAGATTTTTTCAGCCCATTTAGGAACCCCATTGGAAAACGCTGGGGACAAAGGATTTTGATCATTAAAAATGCTTTGACCTACTGTACAAACATCTGGATCTGTATATTATTAAGAATAAAAATGGAGTATGAGGAAATATCTGCATTTCCAAACATCATTCCTGCACCGTTGTCTAAAATCCATCCATCCATGGTAGATATTTGTGTGTTAAAAATGTCTAAAAAGTCTCGGAACATTGAAAATGTGTAGAAATCCTGTTGAATAGGACTTCAATTCTATTTTTCTATATGAGCCGTCTAACCATCATTAATTTAATAACAATTAAATTCATTCATTATTATATTTCAAGCCATTGTTATAAATAATTGCAAAACCATCCATGTTAGTCAATTTAGAGATAACATCATCGACACAAATAGTATAAACATATGTTGTGTACTATTTATGCTACCACTATTTATGTGTATGGTATGTAGCTCTTGTTGTCTCCTTTGGAGCGGCTATATTTTAAGAGCTCTCCTAATATTCCTAAATAAAAACAATTTTTAATAGTAGTTCTATGTTTTAAACAGGGATGGCATTTTGGCTTTTTTTTTTTGTTTCACTTTAGTTTGATGTTAAGGCTTTGATGTATCAATGAACACAAATGGGTTTTCAGAAGGGCAGCACGATCACAGGAAAACATGTAATTGTTCTGGTATTGCCGATGATCTCAACACGATATCAATTATGATTTAAAAAACATTTTCTGACTCATTTCTTAATTTGTTTCTCCATTATATTCTTCACAACCTCTTTTTAAGCTTAAGCATCACAACCATGAAAAATATGTTTCAAGTGTGCTCATGAAGGGCAGTAAAATGCAGAATTTTCATGGATAGCACTTGAAATATAATATCATACCAAATATTGCATTTATCACCGAATTAAAACAAAGTTTGAATAAATTAGTTTGCATGTCGTACTGTCCTGAAAAACGAAATTAGAATTGGCTATAATTGGCAGGTTAGACCTCAAAATCAATATCTGACAGGAAAAGCCTGGTTGGTGCATCTGTTGACTATAACTGAGTCCACTTTTTAGAAGGTAGTGAATTATGCAACAGGGTAGTGATATTAAAGCAAAATAGGCCGCAATTATAAATAATTTTTGTTATCTGGTAATTCGTTTCCATGATAAACCCTGTGGTTTATGATGATAATGATACACTTCAATTTTAATTACTGCAAATCCCAGAACTTAACAGTATGGTTGCGATTGGTAGTTTAGGCAATGTTTTCCACTGGTGGTTTCCATAAGAGGATCAATGTACATCACTTTATAGGAAAATAAGATTAAACACAATTTTCAAAGGTAACTTTGTATTGAAGTAGCCTATTTTGTAATGGGTACATTTTACTTTTAGAAGTGCTATTTGTTATTTCAGATGACATCATGTCATTGAAAGAACAGTAATGAAGTGTGCATTTTCGGGAATGCCACAATGACTATTTTCAGAGACCTAAGACCTAAAGTTGTGTGTTTTGATGAGGTTTAAAACCCCAGGAGTGACTTTTTTAGACCAAAGTGGTTAGCTTAAAAAACAGTTTTACTCTTGGCAGTGGGTTAAAGCCTCATTCACAGAGCTCATGGATCTTTTGTCCTGTGATCTAAAAGCTGCACATGTACTGCTGATGGTCAAGCAATCTTTCACTTGAAGTCGTGACTCTGAGTTTAGTCCCTTACAAGAATTCATGATTTTTCCAGACGTTTTGCTGCAAGCTGCTTATAGTCAAATTACTAAATCCAAAGCTTTTGTTTTTGTCCTGTTGAGAGGAGCTTTGGTTTTATGTCACAGAAGATGCCCAAGGAGAGGCCCACTGAAGAGAGAGACAGATGTTGCCTGCTGTCACAAGCTGTTTGCTTAACAGTGGTAAAATAATGTCAGCTTGGTTCTACTGGCAAGAGCTGATTACAGTTTTCATTCCCTAGTCTTTTTATAGTTCGGCCCCTAATGTCAGTCATTGTTTGCGACCTAACAATCTCCCTCATGCATGCCTGCAAGATTTTGTACCTACAAATTATACTTTTGTACATGGCTTTGCATTGTAGGTAGAATCTTTTTAATTTCTGCAGGGCTCATGAAACATGCAGAAGGGAATTAATGCCACTGTGGTCAGGAGACTAGTTCATACTCAAGATGTCTTCTAAGAGAGTCACATCATAAACTGTTTTATAGATTTTTAATTTTCTTTTATGTAACCACTAAAGAACAAACAATTGTTAAAAAATTGCTTTTCTTTGTTTAGAAGTTTTCATTTAACAGGACTAGCAAGACAGAAATAAAAACGGGTTTAAAAATGTTCATTTAAATCAGGATCTGGTAAATTCTATTGGCAGATTTAGAATTCAAAGACAGACTAGTTTGACCAAATATGAGCCATGTTAGACACAAATCAGAAATGACTCAAAGCTTTCTCGACAAACAGTGCCCTGCAAGAAATATTCATATCCCTTAAACCTTTCCACATATTTTGTCATTACAACCACAAGCCTTAACATATTCTATTTGTAATTATATGTGATTGACCAACAAGGGGTGTAAATACTTTTTTCAGGAACTTCATGGGATCTGACTCAATGTGCAATGAGAAACACACTATTACTCATAGCATTTCTTTAGACATGAGAGGCATAAGAAGAGGGCATGTGGTGAGATGTTTTTTCTAATGTAATACAAAGTAAAGAACAAATATGAGCTCCTGACACTATTGCTAATCAGTCTGCTGTGGTACAACATGCTGCTCCAATAAACCAGTAAGGTGGCCAGCAAGATCGCAGATGATTTGCACACAAGTCAAGTTGTAAGAGCATTTGTGTATACAATAAAGGGGGTTTCATAGCAACCTTTGCACAAGTGGGAGCTGTACAGTCTCATTGTTAGTTCTTGTAATAACAGGAATGCACTAAGGCATTCTAATGGCAGTTTGTGGAAGCAGGATATTTGTGTATGTGCTGTAATGTGCCCCATGTAATTGCTTTATGATGCCATCTTTGGGACATTTATATCAGTTCTATGTCCATAAAACTGTCTTTAATCTTGGTGTGCAGTGCTGCTTTGCTAAATGCTGTCTTTAAGCTTTTCATTCAGTCATTTTTTTTCCAGCGAAAGCGAGGTTATATGTTTGAATTAATGCAACTGCCCTGCTGGACTTTGCTGTTTGTGTAGATTTGTTTACACACTCACCCATGCCTTGACCTTACTGTACTGACTGATTGTAATATGATTTATAGGGACAGTGGAACAGGAAATGAACACCGTCAGTGATGGTTCAGCAGTGACATTGTGCAAACAAATATGTCAAGAAACGTATCAGCAATATTTGATCTTATAGAACATGCCTGGATAGACATATGAATGAAGCTGCCTTACTGATCTTTACATGGTGCTTCTCACTGCAGCTTCATTGGTTTTGGCGTTCTGACACTCTTTCCTAACATTCTGTTTATGGTTTGATAATTAGTAACAGTGATGCTGCAACATTCTTAACGAACTCATGACACTGACCACAGAGAAAGCAGCCAGCAGCGTGACCCATTTGCTCAAGTCCTTACCATTTAACTCTTTGCTGTGTGGATATATCACAACAGACAGTTTCTGACACTTGAACATGCTAACACAGACACTTATCAAACCTTTCTACACATGCTTGCACTGATAATGTTTTTATTTTTTCATTTAGATGACACAAATAAAGGATGTGTTGTGCAATGTCTGGTCGGACTCCAGTTATATTGTAGATTAATTATAAACAAATAGACCATGAACTCACTCTGAGGAGATGGAATGTGAGGACCAAACTGGGACACTGTCTCCCAATTCTTGTTCTCCCCTCCTTTTTTTAGGGGTAGCTTTAGGAAAGCACAGACAAACACTGTCTACCCAACACCCCTGAATACTTCTTTATCCATCTGTCATGTTGATTTCCTGCTCGGTTTGACCCTTGAATCAAAACACCATCATCTCTTCCAAAGCTGGTTTATTTTCTACTTGACAAAGCTTTTCACTTTCAATGGAAATGTGCTAGAGGAAACAAAAGCATAGATAACCAACTCTAAAATGGATGCAATCCAGTGTGTATTTGAACAATACTGCACACTTTATTATTTGTAGATGCATTCTTGCTGAAGGAAATGTATGAACATTTCTGTAGATTTTTGTAAAGTCTGTCTCTGTACAAATCAGAAATGCACCAATCTGAGATTTTTGTGGCCAATTTTTGATCATTTATTTATTTGTTTTATCTATGACCTGCTCATATCGATTTGTGGGTTTTCTTTTTAAGAACTACAAATAATAACTAAATACATTTTTTGGTGAACACTCTTAACAAAATAAACAACAATTTCCCCAAAACAAAGTTTGAAATTACTACAAATTGTTATTTCTACAATAAAATGTAAAAAATGAATAAAATATAAGAAATAATACCCTTTATTTCTTCATCATGGCAAATTTTGAAATTCAGTAATATTCTCCAGATTAAGGGACTACATGGCAGATTATAGCTCACTAATATTTCCTTTTTTTTGCACACTTTAAAATCTAACATGCATCTTCTCACATAATATGCAATGTTTTTCTATAAGACTATGTCTGAATAATAACTGTTTTCAAGTCATGTTTTAGAGGAAAAAGCTCAGATTTGCTGTTTTGTCTTTTTCTTTTTAATAATTTATTAACACTAAAGGAGACTTAAGAAGCCTTTCATTGATTGATCCCTAATTATTTATATTGGCACCTCAGGCAACATGACACTGTGTGTAAGAGAGAGCAGTTTGTTTTACACAGCTCCGCAGTTTAACAAAATTTCACTAATATTACAAGGTTGACATTTTAGATTCTTTACTGAAGGTTACCACATTTCAAGCAGAAAAATAAAGGACTACTATTAGATAATATGTAGATGTTCAAAATTCACAGTATTCAATAAGAGGACATTAAATGTCATAATAATTAAAATACTGATTATAATAATTCTCAAGGGAGTAAAATTTTATTTCTGCAATAAATAGTGATGGTTTTGATTTTAACATTAATAATCTTGAAAAGACAATATATAGTGTGAGTCACTAAAGTTATTAAAGATACCATACTTACCATAAGAAAATTGGAAATTAAATAGTCATGGAAAAACCTTTTCCGGTTCAATTCAAAATGGGATTCCAAATTCACTTGTCAAATACAAAATGATTCTGTATTTTAAGGGTCATGTGGCAATCCTATCTTTAGCATCCTACAGTAGTGATTAGCACAATTAGTATAGTTAGAATTACTAACCACAGTTTCTGTATGTTTTCCCTGATAACCTTAGTTAAAAAAAATTCCAAAAGACTGCTAACATTTCATAGTGCATCTTGTACAATGACACAATTGGGCTCTCCCAGTAGATAAAACAGAGCAATATTACTGAAAACAGTCTGCTTTCTGTTATCTGCTGACATGTAGCTCCATTTTGTGGTAGCCTGAATGAACAGCTGACAGCTGTCTGTA
>JAHUTJ010027131.1:0-12403 GCA_036250325.1 Characodon lateralis
CCCTACACCATACTAATAAATTATTGTGGTCTAAAACCAGGTGTTTCAGTTTCATTGTCCAACCCCTGTATATATATATATATATATATATATATATAGAACTTTATCAGAAACTGCTTTGGAATTATTGTAATTTCTATGGACACAGAGATGGAAACGAAAAGGGACAAAAGAGCAAAAAAGAGAGAGAAGTCGGCCAAAAAAAAAAAGGGAAAGAAGGCGAAAAGAATGGAGGAGAGAAAGAAGGATAAAGAGAATACAGGGTAACACCCTAGAAGGCTTCTTCTACACCTGCAGAAATATATATAACAGCAGCATCGTTACCAAAAGGTGCACTGTACTACCCCTGTCCCCAACGACCCCCGTCCACATCCGGAGAGGCAGCCACGAACAAAAGAGGGGTCTACCTGGTCCAAATGAGCCTGCCAAACAGAACTGTCCCAGGACAAAGCAGTCCCAACCCCCATACCGTACTCACAACAGACCCCCTGACCTCATACCAAGACAGCACAAACTTACTTGGCAAGAGGTACCTGGCCGGCAGTACGCACCTGGGGCTGATGGCCACCACCATGCCCCTGCAACCACACAAACACATCATCACCACTGCACCATCAGCCGATCCAAATGCCGTTGACCACGAATCCAAAAATAAGACACACCCGAACACCACACGCTGCAACCCCTGTTCCAGGAAGGCCACCACAGCACACCAAAGACAGGGCCCCCCGCCAGCCCCACACCTCAACCTTGGAGGCGTCCCAGCATGCTGGTCACACACATTCCCACACAGTATGCTGTCTTCTAAGAGCTGTGATTGGTTGTTGCAAAAAAAAAAAAAAAGAATAAATGCGCTCCTAGTAATCAGAGAAATGAACCAATGATGGAATTTACACTGGATTCAGTGATGATAAAACTTAACAAGATTAAATTGTCACACAGTATCAACATATTTGAACGTAGCTTATTTATATGCTCGTATTATTCTGATTTGCTTATTATCATGTTTACGCGCCATGCTGTTTTTTTTACAGCATCCATTTCATATGAATTCATTTCATATTAATATTAAAATTTTGCATTTTACCGTGATCTCCTTTTTGTATAATGAGATTTAGTTGTGGTAAAACGACCAAAACAAAACGTGGGAAAAAAGGTGGAGAAAACCTCGTACATCTTCCTTCTATGCATATAGTGCTCAGATTATTGGACTGTTGTCTAGAGTTTGTACTTTGTGCTTATATTTTTTTTTTTAGGTCTTTCCAATTTTTTCCAAATGTATCTTTTAAAAGCATTTTACAGTCTGTAAATATTTAAATAATTATGTACTATATTGTTTGTAAAATTTCACTTTTTATTCAAGATTATTTATTATTGTGTCTAGTATTTGTTTATCCTTCCTTATATTAACTTACTAGAGGCTGACCTTTAACCTGTCCTGCTGCTGAAACTATTTAATTTCCCCCTAGGGGGATGATAAAGTTAATCTTATCTCTATATTAATAATTGTATGATTGTTATGGACGTTTATGAGCTCAATGACTCGACTGTTTAGGGTGTGGATCTCTGCACCATGGAGCCGGTAGCGTTTTATTCATTCACTGTTGTTCATTGTAGGAGAACATCTCTCCTTTCTCTCTGTCTTTCCTCCATCTTCTCTGCTTCAGACACTCTTAGGCTCACTAAAGGTCCTCCTCACTGCTCTGAACATCTCCTCACGTTAGGAGCTCTCTGAAGGCCTCTGATGATCTGTGAATAACTTTTATCTTACCGAGGGAAAATTCTAAGAAAAACCTTTGAGAAATTACCAGATTTTCCTTAGAATGACGTCACTAGGAGCTACTTTTAGTCTCAGGATTCTTTGGGAATACGAGCCTGGAGTCTGGAGATGTTTTTGAAGTTCTGTCAGAACAAACAGTGGACTGGACGCTGGGGATGTTTCACAGTTTAATCATCAGGGCTCAGTACAGTTACAGAACCTTTAAATGTCCGCCAAAGTTCTGCTCCAAGGTTACTATGGGAATCTTTACTCATGCATTTATCTGAGTGCTTCTGAGTCCAAACTCTGAAAAAGAAAAAGCAGCAGAAAGTAAGACGGAACAGATTCAGGGTGTTGGAGGTTAACAGAAGCAGAACATTTCAGGACATCTCGGATCAACCGCAAGGTCGCCAAGGTTCCTGGTGGTTTATTGGGAAGTAGTAGAAGGGAGCATCTGGGGGGCAGGGGTGCCCAGTAGGGGGTCCCTGTCCAGGGCCCAGCCCGACTGCAAGGTCCACATTGGTGTCTCCATGGTGATCACAGCCGATGGTCAGGTTACGGGACAGCCGGACTTTCACCTGGAACAGCACCTGTCTGTCCTGAAGAAAGAGAAAAAGTAGGAAGATTCAGCTAGGGTTTGGACCTTTTCAGGTACCATCTAGTCCTGGTTCTAGAATGGATTTTAGATTGTTTTGGAGATGCTGCTGTCAATTTTTAACCTGACTGTAAACTACATAGGTTCTGGTTCTGTTAGGGGAAATATTTGTGTTTAACTTCGGAGTTTAAAGTCAAATTAGGTTCTCCGTGATATCAGCTCTATCATCCAAGAGTTCTGATTCTGAATCTGCACGGTCAGTGGGCTGCACACTGGGTTTGTAGTTAGCACAGTTGTTCTGCAGCAGAAAGGTTCTGTTGCTTCAGATGGTTCTACGGACTACTAAAGGTGTTTCTACAAGCTTCTAATGCAGGTGTGTTCCTTCCTGGGCTCCTTTTGGGTTCCTTATGGATAAGGGGTTAGCATGACATGAAAACCAGATTTCATCTCCAAGGCCCGACTCCAATGGACTCCATGTTCTGAGTTGGAGAAGATCTTCCCTGATTAATCAATAGTCTTCCTGACATCTAAAGCTCATGGGTTCTAACGCTCGGCTAAACTTCAGGAACATCTTCCTGGAGCAGATCTAGGACAGATCAAACCTCAGGGAAGCCAGGATGGTCAGATGAACGATCCACCAGACGAGGAGCCTGTTTGAGAATCTAAAATGATGCTTTTTTCCAACAAAACTCTGACTGTTTTCTGGGAAATTAAATCCTGGCACCAATATTTAACCAACACCATGTGTCTTTCCTCACTTCCTAAATATTAACAGCTTGTCTTTGGACCCATAAATATTTCATGGAAAAATAACAGAAAAACTTAAAATGTTCCTATTTCTGCTCCATGTTAACCAGCCTGGTCTCACCAGAGCCCTCCTTGGTGCCACCCAGAACACAAACAGAGCTGCAGAGCAGAACCTGCAGGTCTGGGCCAGCCTGAGCTCATTAACAGCAGTTCGGTCGGGTTGGGATTTAGGTCCAACCAGCAGGTAATGATGAGTCTCAGAGAGAGAAATCTGATCTGAAGGAAACATGCTGGACATCATTTTACTGCAGATCCATGGAAATGTGTCTGTGCAGTGGTTCTGATGCTCAGTAAGAAGACGGATCAGCACATTTACCTCATTTCAAAAAAAAGTGAAACGTTTTTATTCTTTTCTTATAAATTGTGATTTTTTATATGGAGATCAAGATAAAGCTGCAGGTTCTCATTCATCACTAAACATCCAGCAGCTCAGCTACATCCGGTCAGATTCTGGATGATTAAATCATTTCTAAAGTTTTTAGGAACCAGCTTTATGATCGTCTGAATGTTCGTCTGCTCCTGAGGAAACTGCTGCTCATGTTTGACACACCAGCAGGTTTCCTCTCATAAATGTTCTGCTTTAGATGACCCGACCTTCTGATCTTGGACACATTGGACCTCGTGTTTGTCTCCGACGTGGGGCAGCAGGACCTTCTGCAGCTCTGCAACCTGAACCCCCAGAGAGAGGGAGAGAGGCACCAGAACAATGATCATCAGCTGCAGACATCTATAGATCTCTAAATGTCTGAAGGTTTCTGTTTGCAGACAATTAACCAGAAAAAACGTTTCATTTTCAAAAATTGTAAATAAATTTTATGTTTTGTCTCCAATTAAAAAAAAAACAACGTGCATTTTAACAAAAGAATAGAGGAAAAATCTGGGTATAAAAATGTCAGCCTAAACAGTGTAGAAAATACTGTAATTTCTATTTCTAAAAGCAAAGTGTGCATTTAGGAAAAAGTGTTCTTAGATTTTGTTTCTATGCAATTGTCAGGTTAATTTTGAATCATTTTTTGCAGGCTCATATTAACAAACTGCAGTCTGTGGTGAAGGCATGAGAACAGAAATAGAAATGATGCAGTGGTTGAGACGGGTTCGTTGCAGAACCGTGTTTACCTTGTAGAGTCGCTCGCAGGACGGAGTGATGCCTGCATCCTCCAGCAGTCTGCAGCACAAAGCAGAAAAACCTCGACTTGCTCAGATTTTAACTTAATATCATTAAACTTCTTCATTTTCAGCTAAAAGTAACTTAAACAAGCGATGCTTTCTGCAGTATCTCCAATGGCCACTAGGGGGTGCTCTCCTAAGTGGCCTAGGGCCTAGGGCCTATGGCCTAGGGCCTAGGGGAGTGGTGGCCTAGTGGCCTATGTTCATATCCCACAGATTACCACTCTGGGTCCCTGAGCAAGACCCTTAGCCCCAGAATGCTCCCCGGGCGCCGCACAATGGCAGCCCACTGCTCCCTGTAGGGATGGGTTAAATGCAGAGGACAAATTTTGTTGTAATGTACATGTGCAACGACCAATAAAGATGATGATTATTAATGCTCACTTGTAGATATCAAACTGATGTCGAAGCTTCAGGCAGATCTGAAAGTATCTTAGAGGAGAGTTGAATCCTTCAACACAAGCAGCGCACGACCCGTGTTTGGTCCACTCCTCCTTCCTGCAACAGAAAACATTCAGAAAAACTAATATTCCTATTTAATGAATGAAGGAAAACTTTATTCTATTCATAAAAACAACAGATGTAAGCAGAAAAAAAATAAGGCTGTCATATCTAAAACTGACCAATAACCATCAGTCAACCTTTTTCACCGATGTTACCTGAAATGTAAGGATATAAATGAGATGTTTGTTCTGGTTATATTTGTTGTGACTCAACTGGAGTAATTTCAGTTCAAAAACCAGCAACAGGAAGTAGATGGTTTTTAAATCCCACCCATGATTCACTCATCCGGTATTTACATCAGAGCATCAGTCTGTTTGTGAAAGAGGCATCTTATTAATGGTTTGGGGCGGATAATATTATCCTCTACAGGCAGACAGAAACTACAGAAACAGCGCCCTCTTCAGGCAGGGTGTGGATCTACAGAAGCCGTGAAGCGTACCAGAAATGAAAGCTAGATTTGGTTTTCAGCAGCGACGGCCAGTACTCCGTCAGCTCTTCTTTCAGCTCCTGGAACAAAGGGAACGATCGTTTGTTGGTTGATAAATCGTGTTTCTAAAGTAGGAAACTTGGTCCCAGCCTGGAATCACCTGGACATCAGAGTGGAAGAACGGCCAGCAGCTGCAGCACCATTGAGCATGGAGAGGCCTGGAAATAAGCCAACAGGAACATTAGGACCCTGTTGTCCCTGCAGCATCCAGACTGATGAATAAAGTCTGACTTTTATTCTTTATACTCAATCCAACTGTTGTAAAGTTGACAGGTTCCACATTAAACACAGGAAATTAAAGAGTAAGGTTGTTTTAAACAGAAAGGTGAGTGTGTGATGGTACCAGAGGCCGTGAATGGTCCAGCTGCTGATGTTCTGAGGAATCTTGCACTGAGTCTCTTTGTACAAAGACTGATGGACACAGACAGACAGACAGACAGACAAACAGAAAGAATGTTAACAAATGTCTCATGTTTGTGGTCTTCATGCATATAAAATATGAGTTTCAGTCTGTCGGCAGCTCTCTAGATGTGAAACTTTCTTATGAAACATGAAGTCTGTAATTAACCGGGTCGTTAGAAGGGGATGAAACACCGTTAATGTGTTGGTCGGCTCCAGTGCAGCATCAACATCAGCAGAAGCGAGTCTGCCTAGACCCTTGCTTGAGGGTCTAGGCTCTGACGTCCTCACATATCCATGGTCCTCAACATGTCTCCTAAGAAGCCAGGAGGAGACGGCCTGATTGTGGAGCCCATGTAATGGTGCAGAGCAGCTGGGCTGGACCTGCAGAATGCTGCAGGAAGCTAGCCGATTAAACTGGTGACACCATACTGCCAAACGTATTTGATCATCCCTCCAAATCATTGAATTCAGATGTTCACATCACCTTCATGGCCACAGGTGCCATGGAAGACACGGCTTCTCCAAGCATGAAGGAATGGGTGCGGAGCTCAGTGATTCCAGCTTGGTGCTGTGATCGGAGGCCACCTCTGCAATAATCAGCTGTCGGTCGTATCATAACAATGTGGAAAGCAACTGGGAGCTACAGTAACTCAGCCCATAAAATCACAGAGCAGGGTCAGCAGATCCCGAGGAGCATTGGACGCAGAGGTCTTTAACTTACTGCAGTCAATAAGTTCAGACCTCCAAACTTCATGATCAGCTTGGGAACAAAGCTTCATGATATGGGTCTCCATTGCTTAGCTTCTGCATCCAAGCCTTACAACACTAAGAACAAAGCAAACCTCAGATGCAGTAAAGCTCACCTTTTTGGACAACTTCATAGTTGTGGTAATAGCTTGGAGGTCCCTTCCTGTTCCATTGTGGGTCCACAGCAGAGAGCAGGGTCCATAAGACATGGATGAGGGAGCTTGGTGTTGAGGAATTTGACTGACATGCACAAAGTTCTGACCTAAACCCGATAGAACACCTTTTCAGATAAATTATAGCAGAGACCTCCTTGTCCAACATCAGGGCCTGACCTCACAGATGGGTTTCTGGAAGAATGCTCAGATATTCTCTCACTGCACTAAACCCTGTGGAAAATCTTCTCAGAAGAGCTGAAGCTGTTGTAGCAGTGAAGGACGGGTCGATGAACTATGGGATGTCACTCATACGTGTGTGAAGTCAGGCGAGCGAAACCTTCCTTACATCATGTATGGTTGTTACGTTCTATGTTGGTGTGTGAAACAAGATGCAAAGATGAAAGAACAGCAGCTGAGGAAGCAGGTTTGGTTCTGGTTTCTTTTGGTTTTTCCACGGATTCATGAAACTTTGTCTTTCGCTGGCAACTTTTCTTTATTTTGTCTCATTTTTTTCATTCACTGCTGTCTTCCTCCTCCTATCCTTCCTCCTTTTCCACCATCTCCATTCAGTTTCCTTTCTGAACATTTTTCGTGTTTATACAAACTCATTTTCCTCTCTGTCTGTTTCCGAATGTTTGGAAACCTGCAGGAATGTTTCGCTCGGCTGCTTTTCAGATCAGACCGAGTAATTGATGATGATGATGATGGAGCTCACCTGGCAGAACCCCCCCGGCCACTGCAGGGTGAACAGCATGCATGTCCAGCTGCAGTTGTGCTCCTGGTGCAGCAGTTCAGAGCTGTGGCGGCCATATTTGTAGTCCTCCCAGAGTCCTTGCGTCACAGAGACATCACGGAGCAGCAGGAAGAAAAGTGCAGGACTCAGAGTGACCAGCAGGGGCAGCACTGTGCAGGACATCTCCGTCTGCAGGATGACAATCATTCATTTATAAAACACAAGTTAAACGACTGTGTAAAATTATTCAGAAAGAATTTACAGTTCAGCTTAAAATGATTCCTATTTAGATTTAAAGTGCTCCTTTCATTTGACCAGCATATTTCTACTGACTGGAAGTAATGTTAAAGTTCTGGAGTGGTCCAGACAGTCCTGGCATCAATCTGAAACAGATTCTGAGAAGGGAACTGCAGATTAGGGTGATGGTAAGGAGCCATTCCAACCTCACAGAGTCACCAAAGATAAATCATCAGAGCACCGGAAACATGGAAAAAGCTGCTCACCGATTAGATGAGTGAAAATAATTTTCAACATGACATTTTTTATTCAAATGTAAATAAAGCAGATCAACTATTTAATTGGAAGTGGATCCTCCTCTTTCATTGTTTTCTTACCTTCTGAGGGATATCTGTATCATTTCCTGTCAGAAACAAGCTTCCTTGCTGAATAAAAAGAAGTTTAAGCCTAAATCTGAAAGGTTTAAATAAATTTGGGTTCAACTGTAACTAAAAACTGACTTGTCTTTAGTTCTGTAGTTTAGGTACTTTTTTAAGATTGATTCTTGATTTCTACGGTAATTTAAGGTACACATTTGCAATTTTTAGATTAGTTAAGGTACTATTTTAGTTTGTTGTCACAAAGTTCTTCATAAGATAGTAACAGAATCGTTTTAACCATAGCCCTGATCAAAAGTCCTAATCCAATCTCCTCTTCTTTCCAAGGAGTCTGACCTTCTTCTGGTCTTCTACAGAGGTTGTGATCATCAGGTCTTCAGGGTCCTTCTTCTGATTCTGGTTAACAAAAAGGTTTTCTGCTCAGAAGGAAAAGAGGCAGAACTGCAGGTTGGATCCAGAGGTTTGATTCGGACTCGATCTGCAGCAACAAGGGAAAATCTTTCAGTTAAACAGCTTTTGTTCATGTTGGTGAAGAAAAGCTGAAGAAGACTCACCAGACGTCTGCTCTGAGTCGCCGTCTCTGTGCTGCTCTGCTGCTGCTGGAAATGAAGAAGTGAAAGATATTCAGCCGTCTGCTTCCTCCACCTCTCATGCTTCAGGTCAGTGTTTTTCTCTGGGAGGACTTCTGCTTTCACCTCAACAGAGGCGTCACTTTCAGATGCTAAAACAGGATGTTTTACTCAGAAAACAAAAATCACCTTTTTCCTTTAAAATATGAACCAACAGAGCCGGCCCAATGCTGACTGAAGTCCTGAGTAGAGTTCCATTCAGTTCCGGCTACCAGAACCACCAGCCTGCTTTTATTCTGTCTATGTTGGATTTTAATGTTTTTATTATTTTGCTGTTTTTCTTCTGCATTTGACACACCTGGTTATACCTCATGAGAAAGCGATGCAACAAACTGACTCAGAGCGTTCAAACTTCTTTCATCACCTGCAGACTAGAAGGAGAACTCACATCTTTTCAGTTCTGCACATCTAACACATGAAAATAGAATAGAAATATCCTTTATTGTCCCTCAATGGGGACATTCAGGTGTAGCAGCAGCACAGTGAAAGCAGATGGAAGCAGGCAGATTCACAATAAGGTAAAATGTAAAAAGAAGAAATAAGACCAAGAAACAGTTATTAAAAGTAACATCCTCAGATTAATAGAAATGTGCAGCTGAGTAGAATGATTTAAAAATGTTCAACATGTGCAAACATCAGCAGGATGGAAACAGTTGCTGAGTTTGTTATAAAGACTCTAAACATTCAGCCTCAGTTTCTGTAAAATGTCCTTTTAAATGCTTGGAGTTCATGTTTGTTTTATTTTTTTATTTAATTAATCATCGAAACATATTAATGTGACTAAAAGGTTGATAACTGATTCCACTAATAACTTCCAATATAACAATTTTATGTTTTTATATTTATTTCTTTTTTACAGTTTCAGTGACTCTGAGAATAAATCTATAATATTTTCATCTCCTTCCTGTTTCTAAATCATCCAATCAGAGCTCCACAGTTGAACGCTGTTTATTATTCCCGACTCTGTGCTCGTAGGAAGCTGGGGTCTATCTGCATGGAGTTTGTATGTTCTCCCTGTGCATGCTGGGGTTCTTGGGTTCTCTTCGGGTTCTCCATGGTTGTCTGTCCTGTGATGGACTTAAGACCTGTCCAGGGTGTACCCCATCTCTCAGTGATCCCTGGCCCTGGGCATCAGCCGCTGCGACCCTGCATGAATAAGCAGGTATAGATGGATGGATGTATTTACTGATTCTTTTCATGCAGGGATTATATTTGTTATTATTGTTATTTTTTTTTATACTTCGCTGTCATTGAAATAATTAGTTCTCTAACAGCGTTTCTATGTTCTCTGTAAAGCTCCTGCTGTTACCTCATGCATGCACAGCGTGACACAAATGCTGCTTCACTACAGAAATGCACAAACATTACAGGAAATGAAACCAAACACAGCAATAAAACCCCACATAGAGTCCTGCAGGTTCAACAAGGTCATTTAAACTGTTTAAGTCACAACCTTGTTTTGAGCTGCCCTGCTGGGCGAAGAGTGTCTCTAGCAGGGACACTCAGGGAAGTGTTGCCCTCAGATAATATGAAGCTCTGCTGCAGTCAGAGTTGAACCCAAACTGTGTCTGCTGTGAGATCTGAGCCGCTCTTGGTGCAGCCAGAGCTGCAAACTTCCTGCAGGCAGTTTGGCCTCTACAGCTGATCGTAGTTTGGCAGACGTTCAAAAACACTCCAACTGGCAGGACGTGTGTGTCCTTGTGAAGGTAAAAGCAGGCAGCGCAGCTCGACATGAATCGCCTTCTGGTGAGTACAGCTCTTATTTTTCTGTTTTCATGTCTGCTGAGCTGTTTGAGCTGAACTTGGACCCGATTACAGTAGTGATTGATAGCTGACCATGTCTGACCTCTGGGGTCGTCTCAAGCTGTGTTTGTGTGTTGGAGGGAAGTGTGCAGAGATCTGATCCATGTGTACAGACTTAGCTAGGGCTCGGGCTGCAGGTTTTATGGTTCAACCACAGAAACACACCTGTTGCTCACCTGTTGGCTTGAGAGTGCAGCTCAGCACGTACACAATGGCAGCAGTCACATCATTCCTTTCTCAGCTGCCTCATCAGGAGACGGCTGTGGGGAAAAGTTCATGTCAAATATGTTGCCGTTACTTTGATTAATGTGAGTTTTATTTTCTGTATGAAGTTAAATATTTCATGTTTTCAGCTGGACATGGTTAGAGGGTGTCAATCACTGAATAGTTCCAGGTGTTATTCTGTACCATTCTTCCTGCAAACACGTCTTAAGGTGTCCACTAATACAGGGTGGTCTCCAGCAGTCTCTGTTGGGGAAAGGTCGGTCCAGCATCTGTACCCTCCTCTTCCTCAGCCAGGCCTTTGCAATATGGTTTTCTATTATCTTGGTAAAAAAGGATGGATTTAAAGATTTTAAGGTCCTGAAGGCAGTAGATGTTGCTCTAAAACCTCTGTTGGACTTTTCCAACAAAGCATCTGACCCATGTTCTCACTGTGTGATGATCCATTCAAATTTTATTTGGAATATGATGGAAGCCTGAAATGTATCATAAATCATCATGAGAAATAAATCACTTTAGTGACTTTTCTCCTTAAGATCTGAATACAAGTTGCTTAGAAAACCACAGATTTTTACAAATGCCTTAATGAAAAAGATCCTAATTTGGAATAAAATTCCTTCTTTAAGATGCTGCAGTCTCATACATAGGAGCATCGCTGCATCCAAAGTCAACATCAGCTCTAAATGTTCCTGCAGGTTTCTCACCCGTCAGTCACAGACCATCTGTTCCATTAAACTCAGGTAAATCTGCACGTTGCGGCTCAGGTTCTTCAGCTCACGTTCTGACCTGCTGATGATCCACCAAGCACGCAGTCCAGGATCTGCAGGGTTAACTTCTGTTAATCATTGTCTCATGTTGACAGAGCAAAGTCCATCAAGCCTCTGAAGTAAATGAAGGAGGAACCTTTCATCTGAAATTCTCTAATAAATGTGAATACAATCGGATTTCTGATTTAAACTGCAGTTCTTGCCATAAAATAAGGAGCATCTTAAAATGTTTATTTTGATTTCAAACATACCCTCTAAGTTAATGATCACCTTTTTAAAAGTTAAAAAAATATAATTTTTCTGTTTCTGTAAAGCAGAGAGATGAGAACTATTAATGTGATTCAGCTGATGACTCTTAGTTCATGCTGGAAGTGTTGCTGTGTCACCCTTCAGTCCTTCATCACTATGAGTTCTCGCCCCTGATTGGTTCAGGTATCATGTTGCAAGGATGTGATTGGCTCTGGGTGCAGAAAGTCCCGCCCTGAGCTTTCCAGTGTGACCTTGGTGGAAATGGAAACAACCATGCAGCGTTCTTAAAGAGACACTGTGGCTGGAAGGCTGCTCCTCCTTCCTGAAGATCCCACCACAGCTTTTTAATCGGGACTTTGACTAGACCATTGCAGAAATTTGATTCTGTTTTTCAAGCCATTCTGATGTATATTTGCTGCTGTGTTCATTGTCCTGTTGATGACCCAGTTCGGACCATTTAGTCACAGTGCATCATGGATGCTATAGTTTATTTTCACAAAATGAAGGAGACAAATTCCGCCAGTGTTCTTACAGTCCCATAAAGCTACAATAAAAGTTCTGAAACTCATAAATTTGAGATTAGGCAGCCATAAGGTCCTCTCTTACTTTATTAAATCCAAGATGGCACTGACAATGGCCGCCTCGGAGCTTTGCTCTCTCTTTGTTTTTGTATTTTGTGTGTTTTTATGTTTTTCGAGCCACAATCCTGTGGTCTCATTCAGTAGAGAGGAACTTCTCAACATCATAGTCCTCTCTTGGGATT
>JAHUTJ010027132.1:0-12397 GCA_036250325.1 Characodon lateralis
CAATATTACCATGCAATATTTATGTTTGAGAACCAAGGATTATCTTGAAGAATCTGGAAATGAAGTTAAGTTAGTCTTGGAACTAACTTAGGCAATAATTGATATATCTTCAAACAACCATTCACAATGCAAGATCAGATACAACATTATTTTAACAAAAAAACTATTTTAAAGAGTGATTTGCTGAATAAAACCAACCTTCTGGATGACCAATTCTCAATGGTGTTTAATTAGCTGCCTTTTTTGAAAATAATATTTCCTTAAATATTATTAAGGAAATAGTAAAATAATATTTAAGGAAATATTATTTTGAATGAGAACCAAATCTTTCTGGATAAATGGGGCTTAATGGTTTTTAATTAGCTGCCTTTATTTATTGAAATTATATTTAAGGAAATATTATTTTGAATAAGAAACAAATCTTTCTGGATAAATGGGTCTTAATGGTGTTTAATTAGTTATCAAGTTTAGTAAAATAATATTTAGGGAATTATTATTTCCTACATTGAAACTAACAACCTTTCTGGGTAAATGATCTTCAGCTGATTCCTATTAGGCAAGCACGTGTTCTTAGCTGTTAGTAGTTGGGGCTAGAAAAAGAAACTTGTAGCTTATCATCAGAATCAAACACGTACCTTTAAAATACCACTAATAACAGGGTTAAAATGCATACGCCTGGACGGCACGTTATGGCCAATCTTCTGTGTTTAAAATCACCTTTTAAATAACGTTTGTCTTAACTTTAAAAACACAAACACAGAACACGTAAACTGAGCACGTGCTTGACAGCTAATCTGCTAAGATAGCTGAGTTTTCAACACAAACAAAACTAAACGTCATAAAATGAAAAATATTTACATTATTTCTTTCTAAACTACTTCTCCCTGCCCAAAACACTACCTCTTATGTGAACCGTACTGAGGAAAAGTTGTCCGGGGCGACGAAGTTGAGGAAAGCATCCACAGTGAACAAAGGGTTAACTTGAAGCTAACCTCCGTAGCTGTGTGGTGGGGCGGCTCGTGCTGCTGGGCCGGCTGAACTGCATTACTGCTGTAGCCACGGTGATGCGTTCCCGTTGTCCTTCCTTCAGACCAGGAAAAACTGCTCCACTCGGCGTTGTAGAGACAGGGTCTCTGCTGGGAACTCTTTGGGACACAGTTTGCTCCTGTAGACCGTAGAAAGAAAAGTCAAGCCACGCTTGACCTTAATTACCCCCGTTCGTGAATGACTACCGGATACACAAACAGCAATTCATTCCTACTTAACTTAGTGCATATGATCGTGTGACCGTATGACACTCTTGGATCCAGTTGGAAGAGTTATGTCTATTTGCAGGCAAAGAGACATTAGTGCGCTATGTCCCTCCGTCCAGCTCCACTGGGGACCTGCATGGAAGAGGTCAGTTTGTTACAAAGTGGAGTTTTTATTCAAACAGTGACGTCACGGGAAGTCCGCTGTTATTCCCTTCTTGTTCCTAGCAGTGCTGGAAGTAGGTTAATGTGATTTATTTTGAAAGTTCCAGAAACGTTCTTACTGGCCTTTAATGTTGTAACCCATGGCTGGGATCCCAACAATTACCAGAACTGGAAAAGAAAAACCACATCATGTACAAAAAATAAAGTCATGTAATTCCTCATGAATGTAAGGTTAGTAACTAAAAGAAGAAGAATCAAAAACATTCTGCATAAGTCACAAATAATGTATAAATATATATATATGTATATATGTCTATATATATATATATATATATATATATCGATATCCTTTAATATGTAAAGGATATCTGAAAGATGTCAATTATAACAAAATAATATGGGCCATTTACACCCCAGAAATATGGTATAAAAAGAATCAAGGCACATTATGAAGATGTAATGTGTATGTGTATTGGTAACTAACTAGTCGTTATCTAGCAACAAGACCAGTTTCTGAACTGGGCATTCGAGCACTGACTACTTGGTGAGCCGTTCACCTTTTTTGCCTAGTTTTCTGTCACCTAGACAGATTCTTACTCTCCTAAATAAACCATCTCTATCCAATGTAGTTTCTAAAACTCCACCTAACCTCCATTTATTTCTGGGTAAGTCATCATGCTTTATCATGACTATATCTCTCATCTGCAGGTTTCTCTTTGGAGTATGCCAGCGATGTTTAATGGCAATGTTGGACAGATACTCATTCCACCAACGGCAATACTTAACCTTCTGTTAAGTATTGCACATTACTCCATCTCCTTCTGGCCTACATGTCTTCTCTTACAAATTTGTTTGGGGGAGGAAGAGCTGGAGTGGACTTCAGGGTGAATAGGTGGTTAGGGGTAAGTGGCTCAAGACTGTTGGGATCGTTGAGGTTTTCATCAGTGAGAGGGCGGCTGTTAACTATTGTCATAGCTTCATAGAAGAATCCTTGAAGGGAAGCGTCATCAAGATTTCCAGGAGAGAGCGAGAAGGTCGAGTTGAAAACGCTCCTGACCGTTCTAATTTGTTGCTCCCACACTCCTCCAGCATGGCTTGAACCTGGAGCATTCATAATGAAGTCACATTGATTCCCAGAGAGAAAGGCCAATTTGTCACTGTCGACTTTTTTGAGAGCTTCCTTCAGTTCGTTTTTGGCACCCAGAAAATTGCTTCCTTGGTTGGATTTAATCTGACACAATGTCCCCTGTATGGCAATGAAGCAGCATAGTTATGAAGGACTCCGTTGAAAGTTCCTCCAGCATTTCAATATGGATGGCTCTAGAGGAGAAACAGGTGAAGAGATGTCCATATCTTATGTGGGCATTTCGTCCCTGCTGGGTGTAGAAGGGTCAAAAACAGTCATTCTACTGTATGAAAAGGGTGGAGATGGATCTACAAGCTCTGGGAGGAGATCGACCATTTTTTGTTCTTTTGTGCATCTCCAAAGCTTTCAACACACCACACATAGGCGAATATGAGATGCCACGGCCCGACCAATTCCTGTTGCCCTTTGTCCTGATCGCATTGATGGTCATTCCCTTGCCTTGATGTTTAGCCCTTTTATGACAGTGTGTGATGATCATCATAGTGATGTGATGTTCCTTAGGAATAATCCTAGGGTGTTTGACTTCGAAAGGGAGATTTGAGCCACTGACTCGGCCTCCCACCTTGATCGCCTTGAGCAAACCGTTGTGGAGTGGCAGCCGAGAACCCTTCATTAGTAGCTTCAGTTCCCTTGAATGTATTTGTCTCTGTAGGTCTTTGATGATGAGGCGCTCCTCATCTTCTCTTTCCTTAACTGTTGAGAGATCATTTGATTTATCTTTTTTAATCTGACAAAGGATGTGCGCCAGTGCGCAAACAGCCGATACCAGGATGAGAGTCTTGACAGGCGACAGGTGTAACTTTCTTTTCGTAATCTTTCCAAAGTCCGCAGGTGCCTAACTACGGGGTATGTTTATCTTCTCCATGTTAGTTAAGTCCTTTTTTCATCTCTCCCACCGTGGCTGAAGTTCATTGGTCAGAGGGTCATCCCAACCCGTTCCATGTCTGCACATTTCGTGCAGCACTCCCTTTCCGGTGCGCAGGAATGGGATGACATACCCTAAAGGGTTATACAAGGATGCAACCACAGAAAATATACCTCGCATGTGGCAGGCTGGTCTTTGAGATTAATGCTGAACTTCAGGCAGTCTGAGTTAATGTGGCATTGGATCCTTTCTGAAGGTAGGTCATCAAATGCAAGATTGAGATCTTTAATGTCAGATGCATGTTCAGAGGATGGTATGTTTTCCAAGACAGCTCTGTCATTAGACACAAACTTGTTCGAGCCTATGACCCCTAGGGAACAAAGTCTTCTGGCTTTTTGAGCGAGCTGAATGGCCTTCTCAGTACTCTCCACACTTGCAACACCGCCATCAACGTAAAAGTCTTTCATAACAAACTGTGAACCTAGCGGGTATAGGTCTTTGTTCTTAGTGGCCAGGTGTTTTAAGCCATAGTTTGCACAACGAGGTGAGGAGGCTGCACCAAAGATATGCACTCTCGCAATATTCCTGGGGCTGCACACTGAGATCTCCTTTCTTCCACCAAAGGAAGCACAGACAATCCTGGTCCAACTCTCTAACTTATAATTTATGAAACATCTTTTCAAGGTCACACATCAATGTGGTGGAGTGCAGCCGGAAGCGAAGGAGGACCCCATTGAGATTGTTCATCAAGTCAGGTCCAGTGAGCAAATGATCGTTCAGACTGGTACCCTTTTAGTTTGCAGAACAGTCAAATACCATGCGTAGTTTGTCTGGCTTTTTGGCATGGTATACGCCATGATGAGGTATGTACCATTTTTCTTCATATCATGGACTTTCTTCACACCCCCCTTTTCTATGACCTCCTCCATGAATTTGATGTAATGTTTCTTGTAATTGTTGTCATTTAACAGCTTCCTTTTGAGATTGTCTGAGGCGTATAAGGACTTGGAGTCTTTGAAGTCGGACTCCAGAATGCAAATAACATCTGCAAGGGTGACTGGTGGGAGCTCCTTGACAGCAACCCGGAAACAATGTCTAGTTGCACTTTGAGCGCCAAAAGAGCACCCCATTGTGCTCCATCCTAAGTCGGTCCGAAGCACATGAGGCTCTTAATTTTCGCCTGAAATTACTTCTCTTGGTGCCATTGCCCGTGCACAGTTGTATCCTGTTAAAAGAACGACCTCACAGTCCTGCTGTGGTGGAATCTCATCTCCAACTTTGGAGAGATTATTCCAATTCCTGGCTGTTTCCCATGTAGTAATATGGGCATGGTTCAACGGTATACAACCCTTGGTGTATGTTACGGCTGGTGGCCGTATGTGTTTGTTTTGTTTTGTAACCTTGTCAACAGACCGGTGTCGCTGCAAAGCTCCGTTTTCTTCGTTGCTCTAGGTAGCACTGTTTCTGTTGGGCTCGGATCTCTTCTTCTCTCCTCCTGCTGGACATCCCTTGGTTATTCTCTTCTTTGCTGGATGCTCTCTTCTTTGTTGTTCCTGTTGGACTCGGATCTGCCTGGGCGCTATGCACTCCTTCTGCTGGACGTCCCCGGGAGCTAATATTGGACTGTTCATTTCCTGTTTCCACCAATGCGCCGCCAATCACTGAAGAGATCACCCTATATAAACTCTCTGCACCTGCCACTAAGGGCGGCTGTGGTTTAGATTGAACAGCTCGCCTCGTTTGTTCTGGGTGTCTTGAAACCATTGACTTTGGTTGTTTGCATGCTTGTGTAAGACTGCCACAATATGCTTGTATGGGTTACTTTTTGGTATGGACCAGTTATTGCAAAGATATTAACAAAACTGACAACAGAAAATTAAGTTCGTCATAGGAGCCTGGGATGGAACAAGACAACCACAGGGAAAAAATGCACATCTGATTTAGAAATATATATTCAACTTAAATTACAACAAACAAATAATTAGACAGACACCAGATAAGTGTGTCAAGACAAGATTACATTAGACAAGTATCCAGTCATTCAGATGCAATACTATTATTTTTTGACTTTTGCATCCTTTTCAGTTCAAAATGGTTCAGTTTGTGGTTATCCAAACAAAAAATATGAAAGTTCAGTTATTGTCCAAGTTCTTTTAGTTAAGTTCCTTTTGGGAAAAAAAAAACAAAACAGGACTCTCACAGTGTCCAAGGTCCCGAATCAAAAGGGAAAAGTAGATAATCCTACCAGCTCGCCACTCTAGAAGAGGTTCAGGGAGTCCAAAAAAAACCTGACCAATGAGTATGGGAAGATTTACATAAGGTATTAATCGGATTTTGTGTTGAATCGGTCATTTGTTTATTCCAGCCATGCACAGCCAACAGCAAGGAGGACGTGACATCAGAACGGGGCGTACTGTGAGAGCGCTTCCCTTTATAACGGCGCCACTGATGGCTGAACGGGCACTCAATTTAAGTAACATAAGTTACACTTGCTTGTTGGTTAGCTTGCTTGATTGTTAGAACCTTTTTCTAACTTGGCTCTAAGGAGTTTGTTGAAAGCTTGTTAAGCTTTTCTTTGAAGTTGTTTGTTTACTTTAAATAGGGACTAAAGCTTTTCAATCCCCTTTTTTTTGTTAAACTTATTTTAAGAACGATTGGAAAACGATTCCTTCACTGTGAGCGCCAGCAAGGTCTGAAGATAAATCTGCACAAGGCTCATGTCTCTACCTCAAACGGTTTACGAGAGGGGGCGATTCAAAAATCTGTGGGTTTAAGGATTTGTTGCTCAGATTTTTTCCAAAATTCCTATAGATTTCCTATAGACGGTGTGTTGACTTTGGTTGCTTCGGGGCGTGTTGCCGGAAAACTATTTGTCCCACATCAATGGGGGTGACATTTTCTTAATCGCGAAAGAGCATCCTACGTTTTGATGTATAATTTGTATAGGTAGAGTGAAAATTGAGCAAGTGAAGAGAGTTTGTTCGTTCTTTTTCAGGTTATTCAAAAACCTAGAGCATACACTCTAGCGACATGAACATTCCGTCATAGGATTACATTATAAAACTGAAAATCTGAAAAAATTGTAATAAAGTTTGAAACCAAATTGTAGAAAAACTGTAAAAGATATCAAAAAGTTGAATTAAACAGTAATAGCAGAAGGNGAAACCAAATTGTAGAAAAACTGTAAAAGATATCAAAAAGTTGAATTAAGCAGTAATAGCAGAAGGCTGTGAAAGTATTTTAAAAGTTGAATGGTGTTTCTAGCTGAAAGTATGCAGACGTAGTTAAATGGCAAAAACAGTGAAGATTTAGCAGAATTTTTGAGGTTTCCCATTCATTTCAATGGGAGCAAAAAAACCATAAAAAGCTGAATATTTTAAAAAGTATAAAAGGTATAAATACCAAGAGATATAGCCGTAATGTCCTGAAAGGGCTGAATATTGTGAAATTTGAATGGGTGGAATAGCACAAAGTATGCAGAAGGAGTAGCGAATCAAAAAGTGTACAGAAGCAACCAGAATAAGAATAATAATAATAATAATAATAAAGAAATAAAGAGAAACAGGATCTCAATAGTGTGAATGCCTACAGCATTCACACTAATGAAAGGATGGATTTTACTTGTTGAAGTTTTCCTTCTGGGGCAGCAAGTGAGAGAGGGGGGGGGGTTAAACCCATGAAGAGCGGTCAATCTCCGTCCTCCAGCCTCCTTGGCGAAAGGGGAAAATATGATCTGACCGTCAGTAGTCAACTGGAACAAAAACAATGGTTGCAATCCGTCTCCTTGAAACTCCGTGATTTTTTGGTTACGTGTTAAACCCAGGTCTTCGATCGGTAAAGTTGAAAACTTTACAAGCCTTCTTATTCCTTTAAGCTTAATTTGCTTAGTTTTCTCGTTGGCCAACGAGGAGAATGAATGAAAATCCACGTGGGACTTCTTCTCCAGAATGCTGCTTCAGATGCCGGTAACCGTGTGTAGATCCCAAACTGAAAAGCAATGGTGGGCCGTCTCATACTCTGTTATATAGTTGACGGTGGCCTCAGACCTGCGACATCCCCGTCCTATCAACTGCGGTGGCTGCTGGGATTTGTAGTAGCAGACTGTCCTGGAATACAAAATGGCTGAAAATGCCAGAAGGCCTGGTGGCGTCCAGCAACGTGCAAATGGTCCAAATTTCAGCGAAACATGGTCAAACACCATTCTTTGGAAAACAGTCTGTCCATTCTCTGTGCCCTCATCTTTTCTGGTTCTCTCTGTACCCTCATGTCCTCCCTGATGAACTCCATCATCTCCTCATATCTGTCCCTTTTCTAGAATTGCGCCGCTCAAGGTGGCAGCAGGTTGGAGTAGCTCTGTTACTTTTGATTCTGATTTATTCTTTTTTTTTTTTTGAACTATTTCTCTTGTGGTGGATACAGTTGATTTTTTTTGGACAACTGTCCTCTCCGGTGTCAGATGCTGTGCAGCTTGGAAGTTTTTTCCTAATACTTTCTATTTTTGGACATTTGTTATGATGCATTGCCATGGCAGCGGGGTTGTTTCTTACAACTGGGAGCAGCTGATTAATATTTCAAAAGCTCAAATAATACTTCAACTACAACCCCAAATCCCTGGTGAGTTGAAAAGGAGACGCCGTGGAGCGAAGAGAAGAGAGAGAAGGAGGAAGTTCAAACCATCTCTTCCGTCGATTATGATGGGCAATGTGAGATCGTTGGGAAACAAGTTGGATGAACTCCAAGCCCTACAAAGGACCCAGCCAGAGTACCTGGCATGCAGTATTATGTGTTTTACTGAGACATGGCTGCAGGATCATATCCCCGACTCCCATGTCTCTCTGCTGGGCTTTTTAACCATACGAGCAGACAGAGATTTAAAGAGGAGTGGCAAATGTAAAGGAGGTAGACTGGCAGTACTTGTGAACAACAGATGGTGTAATCTAGGACATGTAACTGTGAAGTGTCATCTCTACAGTTCAGATATTGAACTGTTGGCAGTAAGTTTTCGTCCATATTATTTACCCAGTGTGGAAATATATTATGTGTGTGCATTATTATTATGTTCATAACCAGTGTGGGAAGTAAAATGTATAACCTGTGTTAGTATAAGACATTGTGTGACCTGCAGAATTGTTATTGCACAAACGTGGCCTTGAGTGTGATGAAGCAGAAAACACTGAGAACTGTAGGGATGTGAAAAGATTAACTGGCAGAGTACTCCCTTCCTATATCAGTAGATACGGGATGCAGCTGTGAGACAGGAACAGGTCCTAATATGGTAGGCCGGAAAAAGTGTACGTGACGGCATGTGTGAAAAAACTGTAAACAGGGGCACGGCCCATTTTCATGTGTTTTTAATAAAAGCAATGAGCTCAGTGGGAAGCGCCGAAGTCGTCTCGGTGTGTGTCCGGATCACCTGAGAGCTTCCCCTGGCCAGGTACTTTGAATATACAGCTGTCTCTGTGTGATTTATTCTAATGTGTGTGAATTCCTCTAGGTTACAGTGGACAAAATGAACGCGCAGAAGGCCCCGTTAAAGGGTACTTCAACCTTTCCAGAGAAATCATGAGTATTGTGACCGGCAATGCCTGAAAATAAACTGTTTGATCATACAGTCATCCCAGTACAACAAATTAACACGAACAAGAAATCTCAATCTTGGGTAGTGAAATCAGCATTTTTCTTTCTTTCACCATCTTCATTTCACAACACATAATCATATTTGTACATTGTTATTTCCATTTTTATTATATACAAAGAAGACAAAAATAAACGACACTGCAGTCTTGCTGTGTACCAGCTTATTAAGGAGTAAAAGAAGATAAAAAGCAAATAGATTAGTTATAAACAGAATCATTTCGTTCAGAAAAAGGAAAGTATAACCTACCCTTGTAGCACCTGGTGGCCTGACACAAAAACTATGGATACTTGGCCTCTCGTCACCCTTTTTGCAGCATCAAGTAGTGAAAGTTGAAAATTAATTTGTACTTCTGCCTGCCACAATGAATCTATTTATGCATAAATAATGACTGTGCCATCTAAACATTATAAGTTAAGTTAAGATTTATTTAAGTTTTCAGTCCAACTTTCCGTTCATTTATGCATTATTCTATTCTTACCTCTGTTGTTTGATTTTCCGTGCCATTGTAATGTTTTTCCTTATGTACATTGCCCCGAGCGCCTTGTTGCTGAAAAGCTCTATATAAATAAACTTGAGCGTCAGACAATTTGAAATGTTTTTACCTTTCAAGCAGGCGGTCCATGGATAGGACTGCTTACCCAGACCTAAAAACTCAAAATTCCAATTAGTTTCATATCAGAAAACAATTTAAATTAAATGTATCCTGCCACATATACCCTAATTTTTTACATAACATGAAACAGTCATTCATTTCACAAAAACAGACAAACAAAATGGACAGACATTGGCCACATAAAAGTTTGATTACCCTGTTAATACAGCCTTTTAGAGTGGAACCACTTTGTGTCACCTAATGGTTAAAAATTATTTCTTACCCTTTTCTGGTGAGTCGACAGTTATTTCGGGACCCAAACAAGCTCCATCAGACTGTTGTTTTAACTTGTTAAAGCATCTTTGTGGGTGAAACTTGCTAATCTGTTTATCCTCCCTGTCTCCAAGCATTGCTCATAGAGAACAAGCAGGGAGCTCATTTTCTAGTGATGTCTCAGTCATTCTCTTACTTCACACACACTTTCACACACTCTGGCCAACCAGGCGGTACAGCGGCGTTTCGTGGTCCAAATGAGGGCTTATTTTGTTATCTCTCAGACACCAAAGCTTATTCACAGCAGAGTTTATTCAGTGAGCCAGGGTCTCTTAGCTTAGCATGTACCAGTCAAAGTCAGTTTGATGTGTCCCCCAGCACTTCCATCAGCTCACTGTTATCTGACTCACACACATTCACACTGGCAAGTTGGTGTTACACTTTTATATTTATACAGCTGTTTACTCAAAAAGGAGCTAGCAGCTTTAACATTTTTCTTAAGGAAAAATTAGAGAGCTATTGAAACTCAAGACCTTTAAACCTTGCAGAGGATGCGCATATATCTCTACGTGTTTACTCATAAGGAAGTAAGCAGCTTTAAGGACTTTTAAGAAGTCCAAGGAGCTATTGAAACCTAATACTTCCCCTTAGCAGTATCTTTCGGACTTCTTTAACGAGGTCCTGGACGCAATATAAAAGCGACCCGAGTCGCTTTTATATTGTGTGCAAGGAACTTCAAACCTACTTCCCTTAGACTTTAGCTATCTTTTAGAAGATTGTACCTTTCTCCCCGGGCTGACACCGTTAAAGTCACACCGCTTATTAACACGTCTTATCACTTTTTAATGTGTACGCAACAATTATTCTGAACCATTTCTCCGCCTCCAAGAATTACAAAAACAGCTCACTCAGTACTAACAACACAGCGAGAGTGTTTCTACAGGAAAAACACTGGAGGTTTATTAATAGGAATCTCCCTACCTTTTGGTTTGCGGCCGCTGCTGTGATGAGTTGTCCTTTCGTGGCAACCCTATCCAAAAGTGGTTTTCGCTTCCGGGGCGCGGGCGGAAACACCAATTTGTCCTGGCTACCGCGGTCAGACGTCTCAGAGCTCCTCCAGTCCTTGGTCCCCAGAAGCAATCACACACTTTTTCTAACACTGACTCTTAAAGGAACGACTCTCATACAGTTTCTAACTTTTAGCTCTTTTAATCTAAATTAGGCAGAGGAATGATTACAGAGATCGGCGCTGAGGCTCCCTTCTCAGACCTTCGCAGTCTGTTAGAGGATGACAAAGAGCCTCGATAGAAGGTCACATGTAGTTTTATATCTGGCACTCCAATGCAATGGATGTGCCCTCCCTCAGTGATTATCAGTAGACTATGTGTCACCATTGTGGTGTCTATCTGGTAGGTTGTGTAGTAGTGGGTGTCCATACTTAATCTAAGTGTGCTGTGACTTTCTAATCAAACCAGTAATACCGGCTGCTATACCACTATCAAACCCAGTGTCCCATCCTCAGGTCATTCATGACAACCCTTGGGCAATTTATCCTTGTAATGTGTGTTTACGAGCATTCTTATCCTATTTTAACAGAAAGGAAACATTAGAACTTATGCTTTATATCACTATGGTATAAATGGGAAAAACAGCTATGAGTCATATTAATAAAGGTTATTCCTAACACTAGGAACCTGAAGTGGTCCACAGCTGACACGGTGTTGTTGAGGATGGTGAGGAGGGTGTATGGGGGTGGTGTTCTCTGAAAGTCCACCACCATTTCCACAGTCTTGAGTGGGTTAAGTTCAAGGTATTTCTGACAACAGCAGCGTACCAGCCGATCCACCTCCTGTCTGTATGCAGACTCATCACCGTCCTGGATCAGACCAATGACAGTGGTGTCATCTGCAAACTTCAGGAGTTTCACGGACGAGTCTGTTGAGGTGCAGTCATTTGTGTACAGGGAGAAGAGGAGTGGGGAGAGAACACAGCCCTGGGGGGCACCAGTACTTATTGATCTGGTGCGGAAGAAGATGCGCCCCAGTCTCACCTGCTGCTGTCTGTCCATCAGGAAGCTGTTGATCCACTGACAAGTGGAGGCTGGAACGTTGAGCTGGGTGAGATTCTGGTGGAGGATGTCTGGTATGATGGTGTTGAAGGCCGAGCTGAAGTCTACAAACAGGATCCTGGCGTACGTCCCTGGACGGTGGAGGTGTTGCAGGATGAAGTGTAGACCTAAGTTGACAGCATCATCTGCCGACTTGTTTGCTCGGTAAGGAAACTGCAGGGGGTCCAGCAGAGAGCCTGTAATGTCTTTCAGGGGCTTCAACACCAGCCGCTCAAAGAATTTCATGACCACTGACGTCAGGGCTACAGGCCTGTAGTCATTTAATCCTAGGATGGTGGGTTTCCTGGGCACTGGGATGATGGTGGATCGTTTGAAGCAGGAGGAGACCTCACACGTCTC
>JAHUTJ010027133.1:0-12394 GCA_036250325.1 Characodon lateralis
ATTGATTGTCAATCAGTGTTGCTTCCTAAGTGGACAGTTTGATTTCACAGAAGTTTGATTTACTTGGAGTTATATTGTGTTGTTTAAGTGTTCCCTTTATTTTTTTGAGCAGTGTATATATATATATGGCAGTCACTGAGCTCTTGCTCTTCTTGCGGTTAAATGTTTTGCATTTTTCTGAATACAGAAGCCAAAGTTTGTCCTGAAAGTTTCTCAGTTTACAGTGTTCAATCCAAAGTAGAACACATTTCAATCTCACCATGGAGAGCTGTGCTCCATTTCCACTTGTCTATGTTTGTTTGGTGCCACTTGCCTGCTTGTTAAAATTGCAGACCTTTAGGAAGAGAGGCACGAGACCAGGATTTGAAAGCAGAAATTGCTAGAAAGTATATTAAATGAAAGTCACCTGTTCAGAAATGGAGAATGGAGATGTAGCTTAAAGGTAAATGTTTTAGTAACCATGAATTAGACAGGTAAAATAATTTTACCTGAAAAGATAAACTTCTGGTATCATTTAAAAAAACACTAATCGTGGATAAAAAAAAAGGTCTTCTTAGCTGACATGAATCTGAATTTTCTGAGAAAAGTACATCTATGAACAAAATAACGATTCACCAGTAGTCCTTTAAAATCCCACAATATTTTTTACTGCTTCAGTTCACAGTGGGTCATTACATATTATAAATTGTCAGGAATGCTTTCTTGTCAAAATGAAAATCATGATGACGAAAAAAGAACATTAGCAGGATAAAACAAGTTGAATCTTACGCTGCAGCCAACAGAAGTGTGTTTTTGGATCCCTTGTAAACACAGATGCACTTCCAAGCTTATAATCAGGCATTTACTCAATAAAGAATGCTAAAACTGACTTGGGATTTGCCTAACAATGTCTCATTACTAGTGTATGAGCTGCTTTTTTTTCCTTGAGCTAATGCAATTCGTCAAGGAGAGCAGATGAGGGAGGGTGTGAGGGTGCAGGAGAACAGGGGCTGGGGGTGGAGCACGGGGAGGAGGACAAAAACACTTATTAATTTGCACGAAATGGAATTAGCAGCGGGGAGTTAGAAGCGAGAGAGTTTCTAATTTTACCCTTGCCCCTGTGTGCTGATGGTAAATGGAGATTTGTCACACTCCACTTGGCTGCTTCCCCAGCTTGATGAGCTGTCTCACTTGCAAGAGCTCTGCTCAATCTCCAGCTTTAGCCACTATGCCTGCGCTCACATCCCTGCCACAACCCCACAGAGTTGTCAGGAGTGGGTGGAAGTGTCATCAGATGACACATTGCACTGTTGAGACTGTATAAAAAGAAGGGTGTAAGAGACAAGGAGGTTAAAAGTTTTTTTTTTCATTCCTACAATTTTTTTCTACAATTAAATGTCTGATGGAAAGACGTGATGAATAGATATGTGGATAGAAAGTAAATTCACACAACTGTTAACATCAAAAACAGAAAGGCATCTTTCTGCCTTTATGCAGTATGCTGCAGTATTAAGTCCAGGCTAAGAATAAAGTTGTAAGCTAATACTATGAGAATAAAGTGGTAATATTACGAGAATAAAGTCATAATATTACAAGAATAGAGTCGTAATATTACGAAAATAAAGTAATGACAGCTCATCTTCCACAAAACAAGCTATTTCTTCCAAGTCCGTGTGGTTCTTTCTTCAAGACAGATACAGTCGTCATATGCACAATCCTTTCAAAGTCCTGATACTGGTAATACTTTGATGCCGATGTGCTAAACAATTAAGAATGTCATTATTTGTGAAACCGATACTAAAGTATAACTTCACAAGATGCTCAACATTCCTCATTTTAACGCATGGAAGACTGCTTTGTTTGTAAGAGTTGCCATATAAAATACAACTTTATTCTCGTAATATTACCACTTTATTCAATTAGTATTACCACTTTATTCTAGTAATTTCCCGAAAATAAATTTCTCTTAGCCTGGCCCTAAAACTTCGTCGTAACGCAGATGCCTTTTATGTAGGGCAACACAAAATATCATATTGCAGTTGTTATCGCAATATTAATACCTACAAAATCCCAATTGCATAGGACTCTTTGGGTTAACATTATTATTGCCGTTGCATGTTTTCCTAATAACTTGCAGCTTTATTCTTTGGATCTTCAAATAGATCACAGGTGTTAAACTCTAGCTCTCACCACACCTGAAACACATAATTAGGTCATTTGTAGGACTCTGAACTAGAGTGCCTGAAGATGTAATTCAGTTCTTTGATGAATGTGTGTTGGACCTGGAACACATCAAAAACTTGCAGGACACCAGCCCTCAAGGACTGGAGTTTCACATCCCTGAAACTGATTATCTTTTTAATCTTGATCCTGATCACAGTTACATGTTGACCAGAGCTTTTCCATAGTTTGGTCGCCAGTCTCTCACAGGGCAACACAGTATTAACAACCATGCACACACTCACCCCTAAGAGCAATTCAGAGAGATCAATTCACCTTACAGGCATATTTTAGGACTGTGGGAGGAAGCCGGAGTACCCGAAGAAAACCCTTGCATGCACAGGAAGAACATGCAGACTCCATGTGGAAAGATCCCAGGCTAGTAATCAAACCCAGGATATTCTTGCTGCAAGGCAACAGTGTTAACCACCATGTCGCCATCTCTTGCTTCATCCCAGCACATGAAGAATTTTATTTGACATCAAATAATATGCTTATGCACTGGCAGCTGCAGGCATGTCAAAGTGTAGTGTTGATCAATAGCACACTCACACAGCCACAGTCACCCTGCTAAGAACCACAAGATGAAAATAAGCAGCTGACCCCTGGCTGACCCTGCCGCCCTTTCTTGTTGGAGTATTTTCCACAGATTCTGAAGGCCACACTCAGTGATGTTGATAAATGCAGCTGGAGGACCCCCAGTTCTGCTTCTTTAGGTTTTTCTTCACAACAGACAACAATCCCAGCTTTGTGAAGGAGCTCTCCTTGTGTTCCCAATCCTTTGATACTTCGATCAATATATATGTGATGATGTGATCAACTGTTGGCAATACATGAGGCAGTTGTGGAGCATTTATTGCCTTCCAAATCCCTCCGTCCATCTCCAACAAATCTATGTGTAAAATGTGTTTTATCGATCGAGCTCCTTGCAGATACTTGGCTCTTTGTTGCTGCACTCCTGCGCATCTGCAGCATTCTTCAATAAGAAATAAAAAACGAATGAGAGAAGGAGGATTGTAGGAGGATAACACTGTCATACAGTGCTTTAATTGGAAGCATCAGAAGCACAGAGTAAGAAGTGTTTATCTCTTGCCTTCCTCACTTTGCACAGATAAGGTTTGTTTATTCATTTGCCAAAGTTCGTCAAAGCTCAGGTCAGGTCAGCTTGGCTACATGGCCTCAGACATCCCTAACTGATTAAAAAGGAAGCAACAGAGACGTAAACACACACGCAAACATAAATGCGCACTGCGCCTGCAGCTCTCGCCTGGCGATAAGGATCCCGATGTGTCTGACAGCAAGGCCGACTGCAGAGTGTGAGGGAATTAGAGGGATTAGGGGGTTATAGAGTAGCGTGATAGCCTCTGGGATGACGGAGGGATTAGCCCGATTATCTCACTCTCTTTCTCCCAGCCAGCCAGGCCGAGTCTGGAGCTGAAAGCTGCCAGATGTGGAACCTACAGATAGAGAGAGTGGAGGAAGCAACCTAAGGGAAGAAGGAATGAGGAGGGAAAATGGGCAGGAGGGGATATGAAAGAAATGAGAAAAAGTAAAGGTTCTAAAAATAGAGTGAAGGGAAGAAAGCACAAAAAAGTGGGGAGAGAAATGGGAGGAAATTTTGTGGGGAGTGACAGGCGAGGTAATGATAGTGGTGCAAAAGAGAGACGAGATAGGAGGCAGAACTCCCGGTTGGCTTGGCTTCACTCTCATTCCCTCCAGCGCACACTGACTCCCTGCTCGGCTTAATATGGGATTTCATCAAGGTGCTGCTTAGACCAGCTTTACATTTTAATTTGCGGATTTTGCTGACAGTTACGGGGAGCCTGTGTACAGTTTGTCATCCTCTGTTTGTGTGTTTCTTCTCAGAAGGAATGTGATTCAGGGCCACACTTTGTACTCCTGTCAACTGTTGTGCAGATAATAATTGTTTGTCAATATGGAGTGCAAAAGCAGCTAAATCTCCAGTGACTGCATGCTTTAAGAGTAGAGTTTGACCTGAGGAGCAGTAGGGAATTAAACAGCTAGATTATGTTAAAAATATCAGCAAAAACACATTTTATCTTGCACCAGAGCTGAAGGTAAAAAATAAAGTGTGATAATATCCTGTCACTTGGGAGAATTTTAGTATTGTGTGTGTGTCTTTTACTTTATTCTTTAGACTGATTCAGAGTTGGCCAATTATAAGCTGTTTGAGTGTGAAAGCTTTGCTTTGTTTAACGATATGAGTCAGTGCGGATGCAGGAGCTGAGCTAAACCAATTACTGAGGTCTGCAGTTTGTTGCTAATCTTTGGGGCAGAAATGTAACTTGCATGAAAGCATGTTCTATTCATTAACACAAATTTTTTTAATTAAAAATAGGAGTACTTTCATACTATTTACATATGTGTATGGCTGATGATGATGAAATATATATATTTTTTTTATTTCAGCAGCACACTTATTAACTAGAAACTGCATTTATTCGGTCAGTCAGAGTTTCTATGAACTTTTAATTAATAATCCACACATTTCGTTTCTTTGGGGTATAAATACAACACCAGAGATGTCCAGGTTAAGCCTCAAGCCTCTCTAATAAAATAAACATTTTCTCATCAAATCCACAGATCCACAACGCTGTAGGTTAGGTTTTCAAATCTGCACTGCTTGTCTTTAGGCCTAAATTACTACAAAACATTTGATAATTATCTTTCAGTCTTTTAATATTTATCAACATTCATCATTTAACATTTAATTTACCATCCCAAAAAATCTGCTAAAGGCTGGTTTATGTTATTTTGAAACCTGACCAAGTGTAAACTGAGTAGGCTCAAATAATACTAGAAAGAGATTAAAACCTGTTGAATTTCTGAATTAATTGTAGAAAGTGCACTTTTGTCTTTGCTATGACAAGTTGAACATCTTCCCCTTCTCTCTTTCTGTCCACTCCTCAAATATAAATTGCACTAAATATAGCATTTAGATGGTTTTCTTCTCCTGACTCTGAGTTGAAGAATGTTTGATAATATTGGGAAACCATTTTCTAAATCCATGTTTAAAACATTTTTATTCATCTTTATTCTAAACAGTAAAGGTGTTCTAATTTAAGGCATAAATTACTGCATAGTGAAAGAGGCTAAAAATACAGTAATAAAGTGAAAATAAGTGTTAAACCTCTGAATGAATGGAATAGGAAGTGTTTGTATTGTGATATTTCCAGCAGGAAGCGTCATCGTAATGAGACAGCTAGCTTAACAGTAAGAGAATGTCTCAGGTAATGTTATGTTTATTTTGTTTCCTACATGAACCAAAGTGCAAACATAAATATGTGGAGCCTTCTACACTTAACTCAGATTTTACCCATATGCTTTGGTACAATGAGACTACCAATGAGCTTTTCTGTAAAAAAAACACTCAGCTGAGTTTGGTATAAAACAAAAGATTAATATGTGCAAAAGCACACAGTGCCCATTACTGTATATGAACTGTGATGCTGTGGGCCTGTTTCTCTCCAAAAAAGGCTCTGGGAACCCTGTTAGTGTGCTCTACCAGTAAACTGAAAATTAGTCATCCCTGCGTCATTCAGCAGGATATAATGAACTAAAACATATGGTCAGATCAACACACATAGTCCAGTAGAAACAAAATCAACGTACTTCCATGGCCCAAGGTCCCAAACATAAATCCTAATAAACGCCTGTAGGTTGAGCTCAGGACAACAGAGCATAAGCTAGGACACAGGACTCTGGACAGTCTATGGAGATTGTGGAAAGCAGATTGGTCCCTTTCTCTTTGTGCTTAAAAAAGACTATCTGTTGCCCTACTGGAAAAAATTGGGTTTTCCAAAGTGTTACCAGCAGGTATACTAATGTCACCTGTGATTTTGTTAAACAGCCATTGTGTTATAACATGGGACTGTGTTCCCAACCTAATGAATGTGCTCAAATAAAATTTTGGATTTTTCTAAATTATCCAACACTACTTTTTACACTACTGTACCAGGGCTTCCAACAAATTTATCCAGGTCTGCATGTGAGTCACAAAAGCATGAGAACCTCTTGTTGTGGTTTCAGTCATCAGGATTACAATCAGATGTGACTGTGAGACCTTGCTTAAAGAGCAGTAGTCCATCAAATCTGACACACAAAAGGGATTGTTAGTTCTCATAAGAATGGAAGATGTCACATTACATTCTTGAAAGACCCCAATGATCCTCAGAGAGACAGATTGGTACAAAGGGAGAATATTTAAAATCATTTCATTCTCTGCTGGGGGTTGGATGTCTTTAAGCATCACGACAGTAAGTTTCTGCATCTGTAGTGAGGGTATTATGAGAACACTTAAGGTCCTGCTGCATTTTTGATTGATTAATAATTCATTTTTGCAGGACAGGTTGAAGAACAAGAGACTCGAATAACCAGCAGGAGGCAAGATTTTTTTTTTGCCAACTCCTGCTGATGAACAGAGTTGGACCATTGGCTTATCTACTCAGGCTACGACATGCCTTCCCACCCTGCTGTCCTGTTGTTTTTTTAAAAAGGGACGGATCAGATCTGATTGGATTAGATCATTTAAGGATTGCTTTTGTTTCTTTAGTGGAAAACATTTGACATCTAACTGAGGTGTTGCCACAATCTACAAGTGTGTGCGTTGTTCACACTGAACCAACGTCTGACACGGCAACATAAGAGAGTTGTTAATATATGCACTAGCAGCTTAACTGCTGTTACAGAATCTCACTTTAACAGATACAAAGTATTGTAATTCACAGCAAAGCTAAACACACACAACTGAATAACAATGAGAACATTTTAGTGCAGCAACATAGACCCAAATGGTTTACCAAATGGTGTGGAACAGGGCATCTGTCCACAACATCCCTCAGATTTCAGTTCAAAAGCTGATGGGAAGATGGATGTAGCTAAATATAGGACAATCCCGGAAGAAAACCCGTTAAGGTCTGCAAATGACATGAGACAAAAGACTTCCAGCAACACAACTTCTCTAACCATACAGCCAGAGCTACACTGGAATGGTGTTAAAGTGGCCTAGTCAAAGCATTGAACTAAATCCAGCTGAGCATCTGTGGAAAGACTTGAAATTTGATGGTGACAGATGTTCTCCATTGAGTCTGAAAAAAACCTTCAGATTCAAGCTATTTCAAAAAGAATGAGAAAACAAAATGTGTCAAAGTGCAAAACTGGTAAAGGCATACCCTATAAGACCTGCAGCTATAATTACACCAAGAGATGGTTCTGCAAACTATTGACTCAGAGAGGCAAAAGACATACTGTGTGCACACCACAATATTGGGATTTTCATTAAAAGAAACTTGAAAACAATGAATCATTATCCTTCCACTTGACAATTATGCAATACCTAGAATTGGATCTTCTAAAATCCAAATAAAAAGCATTGAAGTGTGAGGTTGTAACATAACCAAATGGAAAAATTCAGAGAGAATTCATGCTTTTTCAAGGCACTGTAAACAGAGCTGTTTTTTAATTTGCTTGAGTCACAGAAACAACCAACCAAAGTTTTTAAATTAAAAGTATATTTAAAAATCAAATTTTATTATATTCATTATGGGCAATTTTATTTTAAACCTTCTTCTCATTCAAATAATTCAAGTAATATGGAAAATCAGCACTTACTAGGATGTGGATTTCATAGCAAAATCGCTTTATACAGTATGTCATCTTAAACCTAAAATTATTCTTATTCCTGCCAAATCTAGATTTTAAGTTACTTTACATAAACCTAAAAGTCTGTTCTACAAGGAAATGAGACAGGCATCTCTCAGATGATTAAAAAAAACAATAAAAAAACAAATTTAAACAAAAAAAAGAGCAAAGTGTTTTTTTGTCATTCCACGTCCATAAAGCCAGCCTAAGTATCCGGAGATCAGGCCGTCGAGGTCTCCACCTTGCTTCACTGTCCGATCCTCTTTGCACAGGTCCCTCATGGTTCCCCCTGCAGGTGGTGTGCCCACTGGAGGATGGCCTCGCGGCTCTCGTTCGGATTTGGCCTGGTCAGGTCCCGCGAGGAGCAACCAGGCCACCAGGTGCTCTCTGACAAGTCCTGACCTCAGGCCTGGCTCCAGGGTGGGACCATGTCTCCACTGTATGAGGTGACGTCACGTGCCTCGATTTTGTGGTCCTCATGAAGGGATCTTGAACCGCTCTTTGTCTGACCCATCACCCAGAGCCTGTTTGCTATGGGAGACCCTACCATGGGCATTTAAGCCCCAGACAACATAGCCTCTAGGATCATTCGAGCACTCAAACCCCTCCAACACGTTAAGGTGGCGGTTCAAGGAGGGGGAGACCAGCTCTGCACCCTCTACAGGGTACTCGGGGGTTCATGGGAGTTTGCCCAACCGGTCCACATGTGTTTTGTGGACCTGGAGAATGCGTTCGACTGTGTCCCTCGTGGTGCCCTGTGGAGGGTGCTCCAGGAGTATGGAGTCGGGGGCCCTTTATTAGGGGACATCCGGTCTTTGTACAAGCGAAGCAGGAGTTTGGTTCGCATTGCTGGCACTAAGTTGGACCTGTTCCCAGTGCATGTTGAACTCCGGCAGGGCTGCCCTTTGTCACCTGTCCTGTTCATGTACAGGACTTCTAGGGGCAGCCAAGGGCTGGAGGGGTCTGCTTTGGGGACCAGTGGATTTCGTCTCTTCTTTTTGCAGATGACGTGGTCCTGCTGGCCCCCTCTAGCCAAGACCTACAGCATGCACTGGGGCTGTTCGCAGCTGAGTGTGAAGAGGCTGGGATGAAGATCAGCTCCCCCAAGTCTGAGGCCATAGTCTGAGGCCATAGACCGGCAAAGGGTGGCTTGTCCTCTTTAGGTTAGAGGGCAGTTCCTGCCTCAAGTGGAGGAGTATCTCGGGGTCTTGTTCACGAGTGAGGGAAGAATGGAGCGGGAGATCGACAGACGGATCAGTGCGACTAATATGGATGCTGTACCAGCCCGTTGAGGTGAAGACAGAACTGAGCCGAAAAGCAAAGCTCTCAATTTACCGGTCGGTCTACGTTCCTACCCTCACCTATGGCCATGAACTTTGGGTCATGACCGAAAGAACGAGATCCCGGATACAAGTGGCTGAATTGAGCTTCCTCCGTAGGGTGGCTGGGCACTCCCTTAGAGATAGGGTGAGGAGCTCGGCCATCCAGGAGGGGCTCGGAGTAGAGCCGCTGCTCCTCCACATCGAGAGGAGCCTGTTGAGGTGGCTCGGGCATCTATACCAGATGCCTCCTGGACGCCTTCCTCGGGAGGTGTTCCAGGCACGTCCCACCGTGACGAGGCCCAGGGAACGGCCCAGGACACGCTGGAGGGACTATGTCTCTCGGCTGGCCTGGAAATGCCTTGGGGTCCGCGCTGAGGAGCTGGAGGAAGTGTCTGGGGAGATGGACCTCTGGGTGTCTCTACTGAGTCTGCTGCCCCCGCGACCCGGTCCCATATAAAGCGGAAGACAACGACAAGTTTTTTTTTTTTTAAATGGTTTGTCGAAAATCATTTATTCCCTTCTCAATAATCAATGGAAAATTGTAACAGTAATCTTTAATACATTGCTTAACATATTCAATGAACTATAATCTTTGTTCCGATAAGGCTCATTTGTCAGATTAAATCTACCTTTTGAAAATAACGTTTTAAACAGGTATTAAATATACTTTTCATTAAGCCCACATATCTGGTCTGATGTTATATTCTAATGTTAAATACCTTGTTTCCAGTTGCTGCAAGGAGAAAACCATCATAATTAACAAAAATCAAGCCTTTAATACCATAATCTATATGATGTGTTGCACTTAGTGACTTTGATTACTTTTATATCACTAAGATCAATTCTAGACGATTTTCAGGGGTGCACCCCTAAATTTGGTCTGAGGACCCCTTAAAAATAAAGGAATGCCCATGAATATTTGATGAGATAGCCAAGACTCAAACCTTAAAGTTACCAAATATGTTTTTTAATGAGGTTAACCAAATGAACCAGTAAAATATGGCTGTAGCCTCTAAGACAGATCCTCCTGTGTTTCGTTTTATTTATACATACAAATCCTAATGTGCTGCTTTGATTTTTGGAATGAGCTTTTATTTTAAAAGGGACTGCCCACTGTTTTTCTGCTTTGAGGCAGCTGCACTTCAGGTAGACAGTCAGCCCCGCGTTGTTCAGACTACAGCAGCCTCTTCCAAGGGAACCAAAGTTCATGAGAAACAGTTATTTTTTAGAAATATCATGGCACACTAAGAATTAATGCTGAAAGTGAACGTACAGTTTTTAGTGAATTGTGAACATCTGAGCACTTATTTGCTGAAGTCAAAGATAAAGTGGTCTGTTTCTAAGCATTGCAGCTTTATTTGGTAATAATCAGACTAAACAAGAGAAATGCAGCAGATTGATTGAAAAGAAGATATGTTGATCTGGGGCTTTGTAATACTACAAAAGCAGCAAGTTTTTTAAATGCACATTTTTAAATAAACTACAACACGTCTTGTCAGCGTTCGTTTATTTTCAAGAGACTTTGACATAGAAAATAAAAATGTGCTGCAGGTTTTTTGTTCGAGAAAAAGTGCATCAAAGAGCATGGTCGTGGTTTACTTGTTATATATATATCATAGACTGAACAAGCGTGAGTTCATAGTTTTGTTGAATTCAGTGGGGATGGGGGGTTCACATTTAAACTTACTGATCAAGGTGAATCAGTTATTAACACAGATTCTGTATGTTACAAGCAAAGGTAACAAAGTTAGCCTGCTTATAGAAAGTTTTGCATGATTACATTGTTAGCCTACGGTAAATGATTTATAATTCACCTAATGGATAATTAAACACAGTCTGACAACCAGTACCTTGTGTTTTCGGGTAAATTCAGCTGTGTTAGGTGATAGATTTGCTTTAGGTGAGGCAATGCAGCTGGGTTCTCCCAAAGCAGAGGGAAACATTTGATTTAAAGCTGTAAGACAACAGAAGGTATGTCAGATTTTGGTTTGAGATATATTCGTGTTAAAAAAACATATATTTAGAGACAATTCCTATTTGTCCTCATTACAGTTGATGATGGTGTTTGCACAAATTTTGAAATGTACCTATAACTTAAACCATTATATTTCCACTGTTTATAGATTGAACATTTTGAAGAAAGTTTACTACCACCTTGTTGCCTAAATGAATCTTCATGAACATTTATAAAAAATATTAAATGTACTTTTTATTCCTTGGTTGGCTTATCCAGTGTGACTGCCCAGCTATACCGACCCATTCATTAAATTAGAATAGTGTTGAAAAGATTTTCATTAGACACATTATATAGATAAACAGCACACATCTGATGTTTTCAAGCCTTTGTTTCTGTTAATCATGAGGAGTTTCTGCTTACAGCTAATAAAAAACAACGTTTAAGATTAGAATATTACATCACGCCAATAAAAAAAATATCTTTTTTTTTACTACAGAAATGTGAGCTATTTGAAAGGTATGTTTTATACCTGCTTAAAGGTTGCTAATAAAAAAAAACTTTTAATCTGACAAACAATCCTCATTGGAACACATATTCCAATTTATTCAATATCACTGTACCTGTTCCACCTGGTGGAAGAAGTGAAGTACCTAGACGCCTTACTGTGTATCATTATGTTGCAAATGCACCTTTTTATTATATATGTGTATATTGTACATTGTAAATATGTATATTCTGTAATGCAAAAACAAAACCAAAGAGCAAAGTGTACCGGAGTCAAATTCCTTGTTTGTATGTACAAACTTGGCAATAAAGCTGATTCTGATTCTGATTAAGCTTTCTCAGTTAACATTATCTCACTTTTGGAGACAAATCTGAGATTATTTTTGTTTAGCTATAACTGTCAGAGAGTTGAGCCCAAAATTATTCATTATTCATCAGCTCTAGATTTAACATTCATTTAATTAAACCATGAAATTGGGTGGAAATGGAACATGCATCTCTGTAAAGATAATAAAACAGTGTCATACTCTGTTTAATCAGAATCAGATCAGAATCAGAAAAGCTTTATTGCCAAGTACGTTTTTGGACATACAAGGAATTTGTTTTGGCGTAGTTGGTGCAATACAATACAAGTTAAACAGTATAAACATATCTACAATATAATATAAATATATGTGCACAGTTTTAAGTGAGTGAGAGTAAATATAGAGCAGTATTGGGTGCGAGAGCAGTAAAACAGTGCAGGTGATCA
>JAHUTJ010027134.1:0-12389 GCA_036250325.1 Characodon lateralis
ACTTGTATATGTCATTCCCAAGATGAATTGACGCTGTATTGGCCGCAAAAGGAGGCCCTACACCATACTAATAAATTATTGTGGTCTAAAACCAGGTGTTTCAGTTTCATTGTCCAACCCCTGTAGAGCTGTAATTCATAGAACGTAGTAGATTGTCAACATGATCTAATCCGTTGTGGTCTAATATCTTCAGATCACCCACAACTATATCTGGACTACATTCAAAACCCCGACGGGAAAATAACACTACACATCATCATAAACGCACCATCCACACATTAAACAAGAGCGTCTTTCACAAAACATTTCTGTCACCAACAACTATAAGTTGCCTCTGCGCTTCTTCTGGCAATTCATAAGGTGTAGATGGCAATATCCAGTGCAGCTGAGAGCTTTCAGAAATGAAGCCAACAGGGCAGGACAATCAGAAATCAAGCCAGAGCTGCAATGTAATGGTTTAGATCAAAGCACATTCAAGTGTTAGAATGGCCTAGTCAAAGTCCAGCCTATATCCAATTGAGAATCCGTGACAAGACTTAAAAGTTGATGTGCAAAGATGCTCTCCATTTAATTTAACTGAGATTCGGCTATTTTGCAAGAAAGAATTGGCAGAAATTTCCGTCTCTAGATGTACAAACCTGGTGGAGACATACCTCAATCAACCTGTAGCTTAATTGTGGCAAAAGGTGGTTTGACAAAGTTTTGATCAAGGGGGCTTGAAGTTCAGATTTTTCCTGTAAAAAAATTAAATATTTTGAAAATTGTATCATTTTTCTTCCAGTTTACAATTACACCCCACTTTGTGTTGATCTATCAAATAAAAACTAAATTCCAAACTTTTGTAATCACATAATTTAGATTAAATAGTTTGGGATTTTATGATATTTAGTCGCAGTAACAATTTCCCCTTAACCTTTGCTCTAAGGTAGTATAAACAGCAGTAAATCATAGAGCTGAACCAGAAAAAAATACCTTTTGTCCTTCCTGGTGAACCACTCAGACTCAATAAAACACAGGAAACACCATGACAATGAGCAAATAGCTCCGAACAAAACAACTTTGGGCCAGTGGTGGAGATGTTTGTGTGAAAGTGGCTTTTAATTTATAGTCTAGCACAAAAATACATGCAGATGTTGCCATAGTGGCATAGTGTGAGAGAGCAGAGGGGATCTGATGTTAAACAAGGCTCGGCTTAACATTTCCAGGTGTGAAGAGGTGAACTGTCTTTGTGTGAAAATACCCACGAATCCAATGAATATTTTTCATTTAGTACATAACTATGTTTCCCACTGTGATAAACGTCCAGGTCCAATTCTGCTTCACTGAGTGCAACAAGAGTTTCAAGGGGCAGCAGGCACAAACAAAGAAACAAACTGAACTAAATCCTGAAGATTTTCAGATTAGTATGGGTCAGATTTCTAAACATCTGTTCTGATTTTTTTTTGCTGCTTTCATTGAAAGTAACTTCCTGAGCTTCCATCTTCATCTGACATTTGTCTGCTAATGAGGCCAGTTCAGGTGACATCGTTTGACCTGAGAGTGCATCTCAAAAGATGAACGACATATTGCAACTGCTGCTCCCATGCAAGAATGTAGATTAGATAGTATAAATCAAAGTAAAGCAGCCATAAAACAATAACTTAGGGAACAAGAAATGCACAAACCCGAGCCTCAGTGTTTTGAAAGCATAGAACAAAAAAGATCTCAGGTGTGTATTTTACACCCCAGAAAATATAAGAATACAAAGGGAAAATACAAAACTTTAATAAATCTTTGCTGGGTGTCATATTTAATCCCAGGAACAATTTGCATGATTTATTCATTTTCAAGCCATTTTGGCAGCGTTGAATGAATCTAGCTCAGGAGCATATTTAGTTTTGAAAAATGTTTGAATTGTCACTTCAGCTCCTCAAAGTAGCCTAAAATGACTAAGCTACACAAAAAACGATACATTTGTGCCTATGGATAAATATTGTTCCATTCAAAACCATTGAAAATGCCAATTTTCCCACTTCAAATTTCCCTGTTAACCCACATTTAATGAATTTATGTTAAGATTTCATTTGGGATAACTAATTCTATTTTTTTTGTTTGATTTTTGTCCACCACATGACACAAATTTTTCCCAATTCAAAGCATGCTGCAACATTTCATACTTGATCTGGAAAAGTGCCTTTGCATATGAAATTGGGGTGTGTCACTTCTGATGTTAAATATTCCTGTGTGTGTGTGTGTGTGTGAGGTATTTTAGGAAAATTATTTTTCTGATGTTTGGATTTTATAGACAGGTAAACATATTTTAAAAAGTTCAAATCCCAAACATACAATTATTATTTGACATGAATGTAATTTTAAAAGACTGAGATGTTTAAACAGAAAAAAAATAGCAATGTATAAAAGCTTTTGAGCAGTTTTAGGAAGCAGAAATGTTTTGTTCTTAGGGACCAGAACTAATTTTACAGTCCTCACTCACACACGTGTTTTCTCTGAAGGTATCACTGGACCAGTACCACACTGAGGAGGAGATCTACCAGATGTCTTTACAAAGAGAACCCCGCAAGCCAGTTGTAAGTCTGCACACTCATTCAAATCCCTACTTTTTATGACTCCAGCCATGTCCATAGATACTCTTTGCCAGTACCTTGCCTTCAGACATATCTTAATTTTTAGTACACATAAAGGGATGCGGATGGTCAGCAACAATATTCAGGTTGGCAGTTGCATTTAAACAACCTTCAGTTAGTACTAAGAGGCCCAAGGTTTGCCAAAAAATATCCCTCACACCATTACACCTGCAGGGCTCTGGAGGCAAGCTGCTGACTGTGTTGGGAGCTCAGACCCGAGCTCAGTCTTCTCGCCAGCTGGACCTTCTGGAACGGGAAGGTGAACAAAGCAGACCAACTAAAACAACTAAACAGAATGAATCTAATATGGCTAAATGAACTGAAATAAAGCAAGTGAAGAACATGGCAGTGCAAAGAAGGTAAACAGAACTCAAACCCAAAACAACACTGGCAGATTTTGACACTTTAAGGTTTGAGAGGTTGTGCGAGGTGGTTTTCTACATACCATGACAATAACCAGTGGTTATTTGAGCTAATGTTGCCTTTCTATCTATCATTTCATACCAGTCTGCCTGTTCCCCTCTGACATCAACACGTTAACTTTGTTCACTCACTGGATGTTTTGTCTTATGCAGGCCATTCTCTGCAAACCTGAGATAAATGGTTGTGATTGAAAACCATGGTAGACCAGCAGTTTCTAAAATACTCAGACCAGCCACCTTTTTCTATAGATTCCCTTTCTTCCCCATTCCGATGCTCAGCCTTTTGAAGTTGTCTTTACCACCTCTAGATTGCTAAATGTATCAAGTTACTGCAATGTAATTCAGTAATTTGACATTTGCAATAAAACAGGTGTAACTTAATAAGTGGCCACTGAGTGTATACTCTATAATGTACAGTGTCAATAATATACAACATACCGTGTTAGTAATGATGTGGAATAAAGCAGCGCACTGTATATCAAATTGCAGTCATCATTGCACTGTTAAAGTGTGCCTTATTAAAATGACAAAGAACTGAGTGAATACAATATTTAGTAGGCTTATATTTTAAGAGCCATGCATTCATGCTCTGCATGGTAAAACCACAGTGTCCTCCACAAATGGCGAGACAAGGAAACATGTTTTTTTTTGCCACCACACAGGGAGGAAGATGGTAAAGCTGCAGCCACCCTTTTCTGTGTTGCAATGTATGCAGACACATTAAAAACCATGATGGGTTGGTTAAATCATGATAAAATCCATGTGTGTTGACTTTGATGCACTCCTTTTCAGAATAGAGCGAATTTGTTGGGATCAAAGCTGTTGGGTTTACAGTGTTGTGCTGTAAGACTGGGTATGCTCCCTTTGCCATCTTGTTTTAATTATTTATTTTTTTGTTAGAAGGACATGCCAACAATTTTGAGATGAAAGTTCAATGTTCTCTAAGTGACCCCATGTGGTCCATAATTATAGGCCGAATGAATCAGAAAATAGGTCCTGCTGTCGGTTTCACTTGCAGTCTCAAGTATCCAGCATGTAAGGTGGTGTAAGATTGTTATTTTCCTATGGAGATCTGTTATCCTAAGCCACTCAAAAAGAATGTGATAGCGCTATAAAGGAGGTAAAAACATCTCCGAAGTTACAGAACTACTGAAAATACAATGAGGTTATACTACTGTGGTAAAAAAAACGATTTTTGTAAGGCATTTAACCCATCATAAAAAGGGGAGCCCATAAATATCGCAAGTATTATTTCTTGAGTGGGATGATCTTTCACTATCTTTGAGGCCCACAACTGATAAATTAAGCAGAGGCTGAGCTAGGGGTGACGTGAATATCATAACAATGGCACAAACAGGAGCAAGTGTGGAAAAAATGGGTTCTTGCAAGTGATTCCGGCTTTGCAGTTTTCAGCAGCAATTTTGGAATGACGTTTTCGTTGTGTTGGCCTGCCGTAATGTTGAGTTTATGACTTTGCATTTTTACACTACCCTTAACTGTAAAGGGTTTTGTGGTCTGTGATCACTGAAAAATGGATAGATCAGAATGATTAAAATATTGGAAAAAAGTAATTTTGTTAGTTGTGCATAGTTGGCTGCATTTCTAAAGCAGATTTTCCTCCATGAATCATCCATCCCTACTTTAATTGTTTACATTAATCAAGAGCCTTACATGTAAAAAAATTGTGTATTTAAGAAGAAATACCTCCTTGTTTTGAGGATATGTTTTGTGCTGTTAAACACAGAACTTGCCTTGACATATACCAGTATGTTAGTGTCTAAAATAGATTTTTGTATCCTTTGTTTTGTTCTGTCAAAACTGTTTTCTTTTTCCACCAGCTTCCTTGGTTGAACCTTAAACTCAGGATACTTTATTTCTTTATTATGCAGCAGAACTCCAGCCCTGCTACTGCACCTGAACCTAAACCCAGTATGATTGATGAGTGGTCTGTGTCCGTGAAGCCCAATGCTGACCCCACGATCATTAAGAAACACATAGAGAAGATGGTGGAGGTGAGTTACCTCAGGTCTTCTACATTTGTCTCTCAGGGTTTGGCCTAACCCCTGGGACCTGTGAGTCACCAGAACAATAGAGATGAGTTATTACCTGCTCTTGTCCTCCACAGAAGGACTATTTTATTTTGGCCAGGATGGCAAAGGTGTGGAGTAATTTTACATTATGATACAGCTGTGAGGCTTGTAAAGCATTAAGCTTGTAAAAAACTTTTTCATGATAAACAGCTGATGTATTCCAGTAAATATGTGTGAAAATACATTCCCACAAACAGTACCTTACAATGTACTCTTGCCACTTAAACCACCCCACATTTTATTACATTACAGCCACAGACTTCAATGTAGAACCATCACTAAGTAGTGCCTAACTGTGAAGTTGAAGGAAAATGATACACCATCCATCCCTAGCTTTGGCCAGATGAGACAAAAATATTACTTCTATGATATATGGAAAATCCAATTGACTCTGAACACACCAACCACACAGTGAAACATGTTGGTGGCAGGATGCCATACGAATGCTTTTCTTCAGCAGAGACACGGGAAGCTGGTAAGATATGATTGGAAAATAGAATGACCGATATACAGGGTAGTCCTGGTAGAAAACTAGGACTACCCTGGTAGAAAACCTATGAGATTGGGTCATAGGTTCACCTTCCAGCAGGACAATGACCCTAAACATACAACCAGGGCTACAGCGAATTAACTAACTTGACTAATTAATCTACTCAAGACAACTGACACTGACCCTGTTTCAGCCCAAATGAGAAAAACAATTCTGGAATTAACCAGATTGCAGACATTAAGAGACTTATGTTGTGAGATATAGAGGCACCTAAAATTATTTAGTCATAAATTTGACTTTTAATTGCTTCTACAGCCTTAAAAATTATAACAGAGTTCTGTTATAAGAGCAGACATTCATAGGTCAGTTTTAAAAGAAGACCTTGCAGCAAGACATGGTGGCAGAAAACAGGTATCAGTTTCCACAATAAACATTGAAGATAAACACTGTACACAACTACTGACCCAAAAGGACAAGAAAAGTCAGCTCCAATATGCCGGTCAGCTATATAAATAAAAAGGTTTTGAGATCCTGTTCTGTGGATTGATCAATCAAAATTGGAATTTTTGGCTCCATCAGAATCAGAATCAGCTTTATTGCCAAGTTCGTGCATACAAACAAGGAATTTGACTTCGGTACACTTGCTCTTTTGTTCTTTTGTCCATTTTGCATGGACTCTGGATAAAGAAGAATGTAGCATTCACTGAAAAGAACACCAGCTAAGTGATGCTGTGGGGCTGATTTGCTTTCTCTGGTACTAGAAACCTGTAGCATGGGGAGGAGATGGATTTAATCAAGTATTAAAAAAATGCAATGCTGTCTGTGAGAAAAATGAACCCAGGGGGCATTGGGTGGCTCCCTTGGTAGAGCGGGTACACCACGTGCAGAGGCTATAGTCCTCGATGTAGTTGTCCTCAGTTTGATTCCCGGGCTCGGGACATTTGCTGCATGTCTTCCCCTTCTCTACGATTGGCCACAGTCGCCTGACTTGAACTTTATTGAAAATCTTTGATGGGATTGGAAAGACGCAGCTGCACCACATAAGAATATTAATGAACTGAAGGCTTTTCTGCATGAGACGTGGCCTAAGATTCCTTAGGAAGCTGGTGTGCAGAGACACATCAGCAAGTCATAGCAGCGAAATGGTGCTGTACTAAGTACTACATGTGCTTCCCATAAAGGGCTGAGTAGTTTTGAGACTGCAATGGATGCTGAAAGTGACATTATATGTTCATTTAGAGGAACCACTTCCAATGTTAGTTGTGCTGAAGTAATTTGAGTCGTTCTTGTTTGATTTGTATATTGCAAACAGCTGCTAGTTTGTATGTTTTGACAATAAACCTAATTTGTAGCAAGGTTTGAAAAATTTAAGGCTCAACTGTGCTAACTACTCATATGTTCTCTACACAACTCCACTTAAAAAGAAAAACATGCAGTATCCCTTTAACTAAAGTGTTCAACATTTACAGAGTTTGCAGATTGTCACATATGCTGGTGGAATATTGCCTCTGCCTGCAACCTCATGCTGATTTTCCACTGTCTTTGCAGGTTGCAGAGGTCAAAACCAAAATTAATTAGCAGGCCCTGTGTTAATAAGCTGCCGCATTGTTAGTTATATACCCCCAGAAAAACCCACATGCATAAATTCCTTTTTAGGCTGCATCACTGTGCTAATTTAGTACTATGATATTTTAAATTAAACATCCGTTTTGATCTTTCAGATATAAGCAGAACAGCTGTGGTTTGCTACTGAAGATGTTTCTAATGTTGTCACGTTATGTGACTGTGACAGCTTCCTGCTTTTACTACTCTTGTCTGTGTGCAGTTATTACCTTAACCTTAGTGTTACCTTAGTCTTACCTTTTTGGCGTATATATATTACCAGCAGGTCTGGGAAATTTCCTATTATCACCTAATTACATCTCATTTGTAGGGGTATAACAACATCTCGTGGCATTAAATTTGGTGATATTAAAATGGCATAACTTTACATATCTCATTGGATTCTGTCTTCTGAGGTGCTGTCCAGTTGATGACTGCAGGTGCTGCTCATTTCCCCCCTTTATTTTCCAAAGGTGGTTCAATAAAGTAGTAGTATTAGTAAGAACAGACTAATGCAGCCAAGATATTAAAAGCTTTTTTTTTTTTTTTTACTTTTTCTAAAGTTCTCTATCAAGTTTTCTTTTGGCTTTTCAGTTAAATTGTAAAATTGTGCAGGATATTTGTCATGTTAAAAAAGGTGGGAAATGTTTTTCTATTCCTACTGTAAGAAATAAAAGCAGGAATTATGACAAACTTGCAAAAGGGCAAACTGACCAGGAGCTGACATGGTCTAGTGAAGTATGTTAATGCTATTATTATGTGCCCCAGATATGAAGGTGTGTGAGCTGACCCTGATGAGCTGTTTGAGACTCTTATTTTGAAGTAAGAAAGGAAGTAGTTCTTGACTTGGGTTGTGTTGATAGGAGGTGACAAATAAAGACTTCTCATTGGGCTGCCGAACAACACTTAAGTTACAAAAGCATTTAGCAAGCCTGCCCAGATTAAATTGTTTAGGTGGCAGCATTTCTTCTAGCCACTTAAATGTGTTAAAATAAAGGACTATTTCACCTTTGTTAAATAATGCTGGATGGCATTTGATCATCTCTATTTCATATTGTCAGATTCTTAGACCCATAAAGCCAGAAATGGGTCATTCCACCCTCATTTAGAGGTTCTTTAAAACGCAGTTTGTAAAAACAAAAACAAAAAATTTGGATCCTTAGTTTTTACTCAAATTATCACTTAAAAACAAACCTACTAATTTTCCAAGGAACAATAGATTACTTTTAATGATTTTGGTTTTTATACTTTTCTTGCATCTGTTGCATCTATATATTCACCGTATAGTCTGTTTCAGAAATTTGATGTTAGTTTAATTTGTCTTTTACCTGCAGAGTGTCTTCAAGAATTTTGACACGGATGGCGACGGCCACATCTCCAGGGATGAGTTTGAAGCAATCAGGAACAATTTTCCTTATCTCAGCAAGTTTGGTGAACTGGACAAGAACCAGTGAGACTCCATAACTCAAGACACATAATGAAATTAGCCATGTTGGTGCGTGTTTATGATCTGGGTCTTCCTTTGCCTCCTTTCGCAGAGATGGGAAGATCAGCAGAGATGAGATGATCGACTACTTCTTGAAAGCCAGTTCCTTGCTAAACTGCAAGATGGGCTTCATCCATACTTTCACAGAGACCACCTATGTGAAGCCCACATTCTGCGAGCATTGTGCTGGCTTTGTAAGGAAGCATTTACTACTTACTCTTACTGATTATGCTCCTAAATTGTTTGAGCTTATGATGACAAGCTAGACCGTTGTAGTACAGTCCAGATTTTACATTGTATTCTCCTATTTTAGTGGGAATCTATAAAAGACAAAATGAACACTTATTATCTGCTTTAAACTTTTTGCCTTTATCCCTGGTTCTGCTTTCACGCCCTAGTTCAAATCATGCTTTGCAGTCGACGGGAGAAACAGAGGAAAGTGGTCAAGAACAATAGAGTCTGGTGAAATTTAGTTATATTAAAATAATATAAATCTGAACAAATAGAATAGGGGAAAATCAAACAGGCATGAATAACCAGATTTCAAGTATGAGACAATGATCTAAGTCATCTAAGATTAGGTACTTTTTAATAATACTTCAGCCTAGTTGAGAAAATCAGTGTTATGTCCAGACCCATTCAATAAATTAGAATGTTGTTGAAAGGTTTATGTCTTTCAGTAACTTAGCTCATTAAGTGAAACACATTGTATAGATTAACTGCACACAAATGGATGTTTTGTAGCCTTTATTCCTGTTAATTATGAGGATTTTCTGCTTTCACCCTAATGAAAATTCAACAATAAAGATTAGAATATACATTAGACCTATGAAAAAAAAATTAATACAGAATTGTGGGCTTTTTAAAAGGTACGTTTTATAAATGCCTAAAGGTTGTTATTTTCAAAAAATACTCTTAATCTTAATCATTGGAACACATATTCTGTTTTTTTAATAAGACTATATATTTTAGAACTCAGTCACTTTAAAGTGTTGTAAAATAACATAATAAGATGATATTTCATCAGTATTGAACTTACTCACAAAGATGTTCATGACTCTGCTCTGTATGATTTATTTGACAGTGGCACTGCTTTTCCCAGTTTCTGCAACATAGCCTTAATACGCTGCATGAACTTGGGATAAGCAAGGTCAAGAAAGGCACTATAATGATCTGGCAACTTGTCAACTAAACGAGCACAATTTTATTATTTGTCTCTAAATATATCTGACTGCCCACGTACAGCTACAGTTTTTTAATAAACTCACGTCTTGTGCTGAAGGTGTTTTCATCTAAACCAGTCTGCTGAAGTGTTGTGTTGTTTACTCTCTGTTTTTGACTAGCTAATTATCCGGTAATTCAATGTGCTGTGATTGCTTTAAACATCGCTATTTTGAACATGTGTGTTTCAGCTGCTCACTCTGCAGGAGCCAATACGGTCTCACTTTCACAGTAAACAGAGTTTCTATGTAGTCTGGAAAAGTCTGGAATAGTCTTGAATTTGGTTGCAATATTTTCTGGATCTGGATATTTATAGATAAGAGAAATAAGACTATAGAAAAATAGCAGTATTCCTTTCCTTCTTGTGTGCATCTTTTTGTATTTTTTTTCTTGCATAACATCTTTTCTTCCTTCCTTGTGCCCTTACTTCGTTCCCTCTGTGTGTTTCCTACCATCGTTGTCCCACCTCTCATTTCTACTCTTTCTTCCTTGTGTCCTACCTCCCTTCTGTGTCATTTCTTGTTTTCTCTTTTTGTCCTTTCTTCTGTCAATGTATATATTTTCATTTTTCCTTTCTTTCAACCTCCCTTCCTTTTTGTGTCCTTTCTTCCATTCTCTTTTTCCTTCCTTGTGACCATCCTTTCTTTTCTTTCTTTCCTTCTTTATATATTTTCTTTCTGTCTTTTCTTCCCTGTATTCTTTTTTCCTTATACCCTTCCTTCCTTACTTCCTTGCATCCTTCCTTGCATGTACCCGCCCTTCTTTCCTACCTTGTACATATAGTGCATTTGCAACTGCAAAAAGAAGATAAATGGATTTTAAAATGTAAAACTGAAAATCTGTCAATTTCAACCACCAATTTAGCCCAGAATTAAAAAATATAAAAATACAAAAATAAAATATACAAACAAATTTTAATTAATCTCAATATTTTTTTAAATTTATCCATGCTTTTTTACCAGTGCAGTTCTTCAGGAATACTCAAGGAAGTATTGCTCTTTGTTTTTTGTGCTTTCACATTTTAGTGTGGATTTCTTTCATCGTGTCAGTCGATACCAGATGTTGTTTCTATTCAAAGGTCAAAGGTCATACATGCTCTTCATGCCATTTCACAACCATATAGTGGAACAGACTATTTGCACATCATTATTTGTCTCCAAAGTCGTGATAGAGCATCTCTCGGAGGTTTTCTTTGTGTCAGGTCAGGCCAATGCCAATTACTTTGAGCTGAAGTTGCATTCTGGGAAACATGGAAGGAAGGTAATTGGGTGAGATGATAACCCTCGTCTGTTGTAGTGTCACCTCTGTGTGTGTGTGGGTGTGTGCGTCCTCCTGCCCTTGACATTCCTCCCAAGGAGCTGTATGTTATTTAGACATTGACAGTGACTCAGCACTCCGCTGGAATAAGAACAGGAATGTGGCATCAGATTCCTCGTTTCTTTGTGTTGCATTTAGGCTGCGAAGTGCTCAGAATAGACGTATGGCGCAAATTATATGCATAGACTTTCATAAAAACTCTGACACCATTCCTGTACACACATTTATTCTCCAGGGAAGCTGACATTTTCGAGTCATCCTGAGGGGAAATTTAAAATAGAGAGCAGGCAGAGATAAGGGCTCTGCCAACGTGCTCTTTCCTTTGAACATGTCTGTGTGTGTGTGGCAGAGGTAGATACACCAGCCGCATCCTCGTCTGCCCGCTTTCTTCTTTCCTTTTGGCTCCTGTGCAAAAACAATAATTTCCCCTGCAGCCTGTTCTTCTTTTTTTGTTCCAGCACTTGCTCCAAATATGCTGCTTGAGTGGAGCCAGGCCTCCTGTAAACACTGCAGAGTTCATTCACCCCCAGTGTTTCACACACACACACACACACACACACACACACACACACACACACACACACACACACACCAACCCAGATCGTCAGAATCTTGTGCTGCTCCGCCCGCAGCCTCCTTCAGTCCTAATTAATGGCTCACAGATGAGTTTTACTAAACACACAGAGCAAGCAGACACGCAGCAGAATGTGTGTGTTTGCATCTCAAGAGGATGCGGTGAGTTTAGCTAAAGGCTCAGAGTGTCTATAAAACAGACTGCATCGCTAAGTCTCTTCTAGCTCCTCACAGTTTAGTTGCATGAAATCTAAATGAGCTGGATAGACTCAATGCACAGATATTTCTTCTATAGTCATGGAAAACTGGAATTCAGTTAGAAGCACAAAGCCTCCATAAGTGGAGGCACAAAGCCGGAGTCCGACATTAAACATTGGGGACTTTTCTCTGGTCCCCTCCCCGATCTGACCAGTGACGACATGTTTAGCCGCATGCTGTCATTCAACCACTAGCTGTCTAGGTGGTGTCCAGAAAACGATGTGGGCTACATTGATAATTGGCGAACATTTTGGGGAAAACCTGGTCTGATCCGGAGAGACGGCATCCATCCCACTTTGGATGGAG
>JAHUTJ010027135.1:0-12387 GCA_036250325.1 Characodon lateralis
AAAGCAGGTTCTTGATACTGTTGATATGAAAGTGATTGGTTGAACAATCACTATTGTGGGAGGTGAGCATGGAGGAAACCTCTGCTCTCTGCAAAGTTTTATAAATAACTAGAAGGCATCCACCTTATAGCAGAATGAGTGCAGTCCATAGCTCTGATTACATTCAGAAATTAGCCACAGTTTAGGGGAACTTTCTACATCTAATCAAAATACGGATGAGCCGTCCCATATGGCTGGCATGGCCCGGCTCAGGAGCGACTGTCAAATATCCGACAGCTCCCTCTGACAAGTTCTGGTTCAAAGGACCGCAGCGTAGCACTTCAACTGGCACTGGAGACACACAGTTCCCCCTGGTTTGGGGCTAATAAAGTGTGAAAAACACTTAAGGGCATTGAATACTTTTGCAAGCCACTCATTGGAGTAACCGTAAAATGCTGTACCGGCTTCTCTGGTCGTTCTCAGTCCTCCTTTAAGTTGTCGTTGAGCTCCTGTGACTGCTGGGCCAATCTCTTCCTCTCAGCCTGCTGCTTCTTCAGGGCCTCGTCCGCTTTCCTACTCTGGTAAATCTTGACCCCAGCAAAGCCCAAGCACAGCAGCAGTGTCTTCAGGGCCAGGATGTAGAAGAGGAGGGGGACATTGTCCAAAGCCTGGGTACAGATCAAGTCAATCTTTTAAAAGGTTGCTGATGAGTTATTAACTGAAGAAGAAATCTCTGGAAGAGTCAGGGAAGCAGGAGAAGAAGTGTTTTTACCCTCCCCCCTGTTATCCACCTCAGCTGTCTGCTGGAGGGGGGAGTTAATTTGGTCCCAGAAAGGGGAGGCTGTGGGAAAGAGAGAAGCAGCTGCACACCACCTTCAACAGCCCCTACAGACTTATCAGAGACCAGGTCACCTTCACAACATCTGACACTGTAGCACTTTGACAAAACAGCAGCAAAGTTTATACTAGCATCTTCTGTTTGGTTAGCTATGAAGCTAAGCAGCAGCTATGGAAACATTAGCATTCTGCTTAGCAACAATTAAGACGCAATACAAATCACAGGCAGCTTTTAAGTAAGCTAACTTGCTTAGCTAAAAGGTGAAAGTTATGATTTAAATAAACGTATATTTATCATATTTACCTTCCAGTTGATCATCTTCGTTGCTGTAATGTTCTCACTAGTCGTGTATCCGCAGTACTATTAAATGCCCGTCTGAAGAAGGCGGAGCTTAGACTGATAAACCAATAGAAAAGTAGTTTATCTGTGGCGTAATCGGTGATGCTTTCATGACAAATGAGAAAATTAATAATTTTATTTGGAGCAGCTGTTACAATGCTCGCACCCTGTTGTTACCAATCATAGTTAGTGATATTATAACATACTGACGTCAGCATCGATAACTTATCAAGCGTACTAAACTATTTTTCAAGTCTAGTTTCGCCTTTACGCATTTAGCAACAGCTTTTACCAACTGACATTGAATGCTTCCCAACCTCCACCCGCAAAGTGTGTAACTATCTTCAGATACATTACTGGGGCAGGGTCGAAGGTTCTAGAACGCAAGTAGCTACAGACTTAGACAGTAACGAGGTAAGGTGACATGCTACAACCAAAGATAAAGCAGTTGTCGTTTCGTCCTCTAGTTTGAACCAAATAAATTTAAGATTACCCTCAGAAACATGTGTTGCATCTGGCCTAACAATACGTTTGTCCATTAGCGTATGGTTTAAACAGTTGTCCTTACATGGTAACAACTGAGGGTGCTAATCGTACAATGAAACATCAGCCATTGATAATGTTAGTATTTACTATTCACGCGATGACGTATAGGGCATGCGTAGTCACGGTGGCCGAGAGGTTAAGGCGTTGGACTCGAAATCCAATGGGGTTTCCCCGCACAGGTTCGAATCCTGTTCGTGACGATGTTTCTCTTATTTTTATTTTCTACATATAAACCATTATTGGTTTTGATTTAATGTAGGCTTTGAGTATTTTGTACTTACATATCTGCGATCGGCGGTACCGAGCCAGTTTTCCAGTTTTTGGCCTTATATAAAGTATTACAGCATTACAAGTACGCATTGCTGCATTAATTTGATGTTTATTATAACTATATATGAAAAAGTAGTCCACACTATATAAAATGGGATTTTTTTTAATTCTCAAAGTCTGGATAAGTATGGAAAAACGAGCTTTTTGTGCCTTTTTTCCCTATCCTATTCCTTGGAGGTTGTGTCCATCCATCCTTCTATTCTTCCACCATCAGTTCATTATCCATCTGTTGATCTAACTAGTCAACCATTATCCACACGTCTTGTTGTTTTGACTGTTTCTGTATTTAACTGTCCTGTGTCACCTTGACATTTTAGTTTTGCATAACTTTGTTCATGCAAATTGCATTATTTAGATTTTTTTTTTTTTTCCTTTGTGTCAAAATGTTGCACACTAAATAATCATTCAGTGTGGATTTTGCGAGTTATTTTATTCTTCACAACTGCGGTAGGAGAGCGCACTGAATTTGAGACGCCCTCTGTTGGCGAACTGCTGCCACTACATGCTTCTTCCAACTCTTTGTATCAATAACAAACATGGATCCTGATGAACTATTTACATAAAACAGAATTGTTGTATTAAAATAAAACAAACCAACAGGTAGAGGGATTGTAACTATATTTAATCTATTCTGTCACAAAAATCCCTTAAAAATGTCATCTTATGTTGTTAATCTAACAATTTCTAGAACTGGATGGAAAAAATACACTTTATTTACATACCTTTAATAAATTTGCACAAGAACAAAACAATTTTCAAAACCAGTGTTATTTTCTTCCACTCCCAGGTTTAGATAATTCCCCCCAGATCTGAAATATGGGATACGATTACGATTTCAGGAAATTAATGCATATTTGTTATGTATGTTGAGGACTGAATTTTAAAATATAAAAAAACCCTGAAAAACAAATGTTTATACTTATTTCTACTGCAGTCTTTGAAGAATTGTTTTTCTTGTGTCTCCAAGGGATTCTGGTAGAACACAAAATCAATGTACTCCAGAGCGTTAAAGCTTTACCAGTGGAGAATACCTGCAACAAATAAAAACAGTCTCGAAAGCATAGAGAAAGATTCTCCCACCTGAGCGGAGAATGTCAGCAGCTCTTCCAGAGCTACCGCATGGTAATGTGTTAATTAAAGCACCTGTTTTCATCTTTTCCTTTTAATGTCATTAATCCCAGTGAACTCATTACAGTTGGCATGTTTATTTATTTCCACAGGTGACAAATGATTTAAGACATTCAAGTTTGAAAAGATGCATTTGAATAATTACAAAACTAACAATTTAATAACCTACTGAATGCTAGATTGTCATTGTGCTGCAGTATAAAACATAATGCAATGATTGACACATAAAAGACCATTTTGCACATTTATAACAGGTAACTGACTTTACATTCAAGTATATCTTTCATGATCATGTAGAAGCTTATCAGCCTCTTTGACCAAACAGTGGGGAGCACTGGTGGCGCAGGATTCTTTCTTTTTTACTGCTTATAAAAATAAATCAAGCCTAAAACTGTACAGTAAACAATGAATTGGAATCACTTAAAAAACTAGATGAATAAATACTAAAGCTGTCAGTTTCTCACTTGGCACCTGTTCTCCAGGTTTATGTTTCTATCATGTGTCTCAAACTAAATAACGGGATTAGATCCCATCAGGCTCTATTTTGACACACAAATAAGTCAGATTTCCTACATTAGAAGAAAGACGCTAAAAATCACTGGAATGTATTCACACAGTGTTAAACAGATTCTTAGTAAACTCCTGATTTCTGCTATTTAGAGTCATGCAGTGTGAGCAGCTACAGAGAGTGAATGTAGTTTAAATTAACCTTAATTATACCTATTATGGAAACTTAAACATGCATCAACCTGCAGCTAAAACAGATGCAGGTCTGTTTACAACAAGAATGTTGATCCTATCTAGACTGATCCATCTCTTTGGCAAATTAGGAGCTTCGTTAAGTTCAAACACGGGATGCTTCTTGCTATTTGAGCTAACGGACACTAAATAAATCCCTGCGTCTCTATGCAGCGCCCTGCCAGACTCTTCATACCCCTCAGGTTTTCTTCAAGTTTTCCTCAAGTTCCCACAAACTACAATGGATTTTATGTGATAGACCAACAAAAAGAAGAACATGACTGAAACGGAGGAAGATGATACACGGGTTGCAAATAAAAATCTGAAAAAAGTGGCGTGTGTTTGCATCTGGTTCCCTTAACCCCGATACCCTAAAATACATTCCACTGTCTTCACAAGTCCCATAATTAGTATATGTTTGTAATTATATCACTGTATAAATCCAGCTGTTCTCTGAAGGCCTCAGAAGTTTCAGAACTAGGCTAGAAGAAGACAGCATTAATCAGAGAGGCAGCCAAGAGGCCCATGGTATCTCTGGAGGAGCTGCAGAGATGCACGGCTCAGATATGGGAATCTACCGACATGACAAATGTGCTCTTTACAGAAAAGTGGCGAGAAGACCCTAAGAGATCCTGTTTGCCATTTGCTACAAGGCATGTAAAGCACGCAGCAAACGTACAGAATGTAACTTTTTGGTGGCAAAATGATATGCATGTTGGGGAACTAACAACCTGAACACACAATCCCTATGGTGGAACATGGCGGAGGCAGCATCATCATGCTGTGGGGACGCTTTTCTTCAGAACAGACAGGAAAGCTGGTCAGAATTGATGGAGGAGGCTAAATGCAGGGCAATCCTGGAAGAAAACACTTGATACTGGGGTGGAAGTTCACCTTCCAGCAGCACAACAACCCTAAACATACAGCCAGGGCTGTTCATCAGTGGTAAAACCTCACTCACCATGCACTTCCTTAATCTCTGTCAGTCTATCACATAACATCCAAATAAAATACACTGAAGTTTATGGTGATAAAATATGACAAAGGGGTCTGAATACTGTTGCAAGGCACCATATCTCCGTGCAGACTTTCAGAGCAGAATACCACAGCTCCATTCATGGCTAATTTGCAGCTAGGACCTTTCAAATAATCTAATATCAGCTTGTGATTTTGCACTGTCCCACGATAATCCCCACTAGCTGATGCATGCTTGGCCATGCATCTTTGAATCCCAAAGACCCTCAAACAGGTTTTGCACCAAACATTTCCTCCAGCCACAGGCTCCAGTTAGAAGTCAGAGGTAGTATGTTGCAGTAAATACTGCCGTCCTGCTACTGTTCAATAGTAGCTTTAATTTGAGACAGATGACAGTGCAGGAGAACAGTTCCCGCAGCGTCTGAGGAGAAGCTTCAGTCCTCAACCTAAGCTCAGAATCTGGGACTGCAGCTGTGCTCATAAGCGCCCCCTGTGGTTGGTTCTGGACATGGTGAGCGGCAAAGAGACGGAGGAGAGGGACGACACCTCCCAGTAGAGCGAGCGAGACAGGAAGAGCTGGTACAGGATCACCATGGAGATAGACTGGCAGAGGATCACGCCGATAGTGATGACCTACATAGGAAGGTGATGACACAGGTAATGAAGACCTATTTCAGGTAAAAGAAAACGTAAATATCTGGAAGTTCTGATGTTTCACACCTTCTCCCTCTGGTGGTCGTTGAAGATCACAGAAATAAGAATGAGGACGGGGTGACAGAGGAACCACAGAAAGCAGCCCTGCAGAGAGAAGACACCCTTACGGTTATATGGCTGTTCGGTTTGGCGGCAGCTGTGGTGCTCAGTGTCGTCACCTTGGCAAAGCTGAGGTAGAAGTCTCTCTTCAAGGTGCTTCTCTCTGTAGAGATGATCTGGTAGAGGACAGAGGCCAGCAGGAGGGAGAGGCCCACTCTCAGAGCCACGAGGAGGAGACCTGCGAGACTCTGCTGGGCGTGGTAGCTGTGATGTTCACTCTCTGCCTCAGAGTACTGCTCCCACAGCAGCAGCACTCCCTGGGAACCACAGATCAGGCCACATGAGTCTAAGCCACTAACATTAAGCTACGAAATGATATTCTTAGGTGATAATTAATATATTTGATCCGATCAATAAATAAAACCTTAATAACCGGCGGGTAATCCTACGTACCTGTGTGACCACTCCCCCAACAGCCATGGCCGTCGAAGCTGGGGACCGTTCCCACTGCAGGGGTCTGGACTGAGGCTTCCTGCCTCGACTCAGAGTCCAGCCCATACACAGGCTCAGTAACATGTACAGCATGGAAACCTGGGACACCATATCCCAGACTGCTCGGCGAAAGAAAGAAAGAAGTGTAGAGAAGATGTGACTAACTACGTTTGATTGGTAAATATCTCCATCTGAGAGTTGGATCTTTAGCAATGTGATGTGTGAGTGTTAATGTGAGGTATGGAGCAACATAACATACACTCTGCCAGGCTGCCCATCAGAGGGACCCCAGCACCATCTCTGCAGTACCTGCAGGAAACAGGACACCAGATTACAGCATTACACATAGTGTAATATCTCAAGCCTTTATTTCTTGTAATGTTGATGATTATGGCTTACAGATAATTAAAAGCATTAATTCTGCCTCTCGGAAACGTTCAATATTGTGAAAATGTTAAATATTGGAACCTCATGGTGTCATCCTATTCAGCTAATTAATTCTATACACCTGCAAAGGTTTCCTGAGCCTCTAAATGGTCTCCCAGTCTGGGTTATGGGCGACACAATCATAGGGAAGACTGCGGACTGGACAGATGTCCAGAAGACAGTCATTGACACCCTCCACAGGGAGGGAAAGCCGCAAAAGGTCATTGCTGAAGAAGCTGGTGGTCCGCAGAGTTCTGTATCCAAGCGTATTCATAGAAAGTTGAGTGGAAGAAAAAAGTGCAGTAAGAACGGTTGCACAGGCAACAGGGAGAACCGCAGCCATGAAAGGATTGTCAAGCAAAATCCATTCAAGAATTTGGGGGAGCTTCACAAGGATTGCAATGAGGCTGGAGTTAGAGCATCAAGAGCAGCTACACACTGACGGCTTCTATATATGGGTTACAAACATCTCACCTGGGCTAAGGAGAAAAAGAACTGGACTGTTGCCCAGTGGTCCATAGTCCTTTTGTCAAAGTAAAGTTTGCATTTCATTTGGAAAACAAGGAGGAAAAGAGGAGAGGCACAGAATCCATGTAGCTTTAAGTCCAGTGTAACGATTCCACAGCGAGTGATGGTTTGGGGAGCTGATTCTGATCCACTGGGTTTTCTGAAGTCCACAGCCAGCAAAGCCAACTACCAGGATATTTTAGAGCACTTCATGGTTCCCTCTGCTGACAAGCTATATGGAGATGCTGATCTCTGTTACCACGAGAAAGATGAGAGACACCAGACCCAACAATGCAGATGACCTGAAGGCTGTAATCAAAGTAACCTGGGCTTCCTAAACACCTGAGCAGGACCATAGGCTGATCACTTCCATGCCGCACTGCATTGATGCAGTAATGCATGCAAAAACAGCCCCAACCAAGTAATATAACACATAATCTTTAGAAACCAGACATTTCTGTTGAAAATATGCAGATCAGTTAGAAGAGCGCTGAGGCCCGTCCGACCTGGCCAGGTGGATGTAGTTGCAGAAAGCAGAGCAGCCTTGTAGAGCCAGCGCCATTGTCAGAACCTTGAGAACGGTGTGCATGGGGCCCCCTTTCTTCAGGGCCTGATATAAAGGCTGGATGTAGATGCAGCAAGCGATGAAGTAGGCGAGCAGCAAGAGAAAGTAGAAACTGTGCAGACCTGAGAAAGGACAACCAGCAGACGAATCAGAAACATCTCACAGATCATTGTTCGGTTCAACACCTGAAAATGGAAACAGTGGCAGAATTAGAAAAAAAGAAATACATTTTTAAAGGAATTTCCAGTTAAAATTTACACGAGCCGTGTAAAGGACACAGCAAACATTCGGTAGAAGGTGTTCTGGGCAGATAAGACCAAAATTTCACTTTCTGTGCTTCAGCTTTCACAGCCCACCACCTTCAATGCACCAGCCGCACTTTAAAGCATGGTGGCGGCAGTATTATGCTGTAGTGATGGTTTTCTTCATCAGGGACAGCGAAGCTGTAAGAGTTGATGGGTAGATACAAAGAGCTAAAAACAGGCCAATCCTAGAGCAAAACCTGTTAGAGGCTGCAAAGGAGGTGGAGGTTCACCTTTTAGCAGGAAAACCATAAGCAGACAGCCAGAGCTACAGCGAAGCTTATTTATGTATTAAAATGGTCCAATCAAAGTCCAGACATAGACGTGTAAAGCTGGCAGAGACATATCCCAGAAGACGTGCCGATGAAACTGCAGCCAGAATTGTTTCTCCGAAGCCTAGACTCAGAGGAGCTGAATACAAACACAAGACAGGCTTTTCAGGTTTTTATTTCTGAAGAAAATAAAATGTTGAAAACCATGCATTACTTTCCTTCCACCTCCCAGTCGTGCACTACTTTGTGTTTCATCAATCAAAGCGTCAAAATGTGGGGAAATTAAAGCGGAGGAGGACCCCTCTCCTGTGTAAGTGGCATTAGAGTTGAGGGCTGTCTGACCTGCTTCCTCTGCGCTGAAGTGATCCAGCGGGTTCCCAGCAGAGTCGGGATTGAACAGCAGGAGAGTGAAGCTGAGATCAGAGTAGGCGGGAGTTACTGAGCTTTCCTGGAGGGAAAACAGACACAGATACGGAAATATTTACCAATCCTTTCAGTTGTGTTTCGGCCTTATGTCTTTAGAAATTGCCAGTGCCCCCAGTTACCTCACACGTGTATCTGTCAGCAAACAGGACCTGCCAGGCTGTGGGCGAAGACTGACGAGGGATCGTCTGGTTGCGTTCTTCCTGGTTGAGGGGAACTGAAACAGGTGGTGGTGAGAAAATTAAAACAATATGACGTCATCACTTTTGAAGATCATGATTATGCTATTAAACTGGGATACTCACTGGTAAAGTGGGCCTTGCTGAGTCGCTGGGAGCAGCTCAGGTTGTCCAGGTCCGAGTCCATGTCCTGGAACAGCAGCAGTTTGGCCTCCTTCTCTCCTGCCAGGGGTGGATTGTCCAGTCGACACACCAACAGACCGTTGTCACCTGGTAAAATGAAACAATTAAATAAGATAATAGACACTTTCTATACATTTTGTCATGTATGTTTTCATTTAGTAAAAAATAGGGTTCAAATAAGATAACGACTCCGTGAACATCAGTCGGATTAGTTAGGCAGTTGTTTATGGCAAAGTGAGACTAAACCTGAATTAAACAGTTTCTATGGTAATCCTGTCATTTTGTGCTCCATGGGAACAGAAACATTATCTACCCATAATGTTTTTCTTCATTTATTTCAGTCCTCCTTTTATAACGATAAAAGTCTCTCCTTTCGTTCTTTTGAAAACAAATAAAACAAACTATATTTGTTTTCCATCTCAAATATGCAAATTTCATTATTTCATATTTTTTTTTATTTTATACAAAATTGCAGGATTTTATTCTGATCAATTTGTCCAAAGTTATAAAGTAGTTAAATTATGTTTTTAATCTATTTCTAACCCTTCAACCCATATTGGCAAACTGGTAGACCGGCAGTACATGAAAAATATCTTCACTTAGAAAACAATAAGAACATTTGAAGGGATGGGAAACACAAAAAAAAAAACAAAAAAAACAACGTTAATTAGGATGACAATTAAAAAAATGATTTTGAAGTTGAGCTATATTTAGTTTAAAAACGTATAAAAGATTTGAATAGAACAGAATCTGCATGAAAACAGCAAACGTTACGCAGAAATATAATCAAAAATAAAAAAAATCCCAGGAGCCGTAAGAGCCGTCCGAAGGTGATGATAATCACTGCAGACATTACTAGTTATAGTTAATGATTACTTAGTTACACCCCCTATATGTAGATAAGGCGTGAAAACCAAACCGAATTAAATGAACAAACGCTCAGTCTCCCTGCGGGAGATGAGCGGCCTCTGCCCGTGTTGGAGTGACACGTTCGCGGCCGCAGTTGAACGTCAGCACCGTTACCTTGGTACATGAATTTGGTGATGAACTGGCCATTTTCCTGCCTCGCCGCTTCGCTCCTGAAGAGCCCCCTCACAGTTTTCCCTGAAGCCTCCAGGCTGATGAGCAGCGCGGCTGCGAGGGTCGCTGACAAACGTGACATTTTTCCAGGTTTGCGGTGAAGCGATAACGAGAAATAAACGTCGGCTAATCAGTTCTTTGAGCCACGAAGCCAGAAGTAAAACTGCGGCGTCGAGCTAACTATAGCTAGCAAGGGCTAAACCGGAAGTGCAGGTCAAAATAAAAGCTTATAGTGCGGTGGTGGTGTAACAGTGAAATATCTGTTTCCAGGTTTACTGCACATTTTATAGGACAAAATTATATAATTGTCCATACATACATTTACAGAATTTGCAGTTAATTTTGACTATTTTAAGTAGAAATCCAAAGATTCACTACAAATTTACTGCAGTTAAAAGGTTAGGCTTTTATGTGTTAACCGCGAAAATGGATAGCCCGATGGATATATGGATGGGTGGATAATAGAAAAATGATTGGTTGGATGAATAAAATATTTAGACAATTGGTGCAGGATATAAATAATATCAAAAATATTATAATCTGTCATTTAAATTTCAAACTTTGCTAAGGAATCATGTTATCCTCACGCCAAAAAATACTAATTTAAAAATGAGCAATTGTTGAGAAAGAATATGTTTAAAAATATACTCAGGGAGCAAAGACTTTTCATAAGAGGACCAAATACTTAAGCTAAAAGAGACAGGGAAAAAAAACACAAATGATGAATATACTTTAGTTAGTTCACGGCGATCGGTCGCCATCTTATTTTGAAAAGAATACCGGAACATCAAACAAACATTTTAGCTAATTTAAAATGGCTTGCCTTGTTTCTTTTGGACTGACAGTTGGATTGACTTGAAATTCACCCAATCAAACCGTGGGAGAGCTCTTACGTCATAATTTCTACCCAATCAGATTGTGGTGAGCAGCCTCCATGAACGAAAACGTTTGCCTACTTTCAACGTGTCAACACTGCCGTCAAAGGGTTCATAATTGTCGTACATTGCACGATCTTTCTATTATATGGAAGAAAACAAGGAACCTCAGTCTCACTAGTCAGTTTGTTGTAATCTTTCACAAAATGAGGTTTTTATTGATAAAGTTGAGATGACCGCATGAGGAAGACCAGAGGATGGACTTTAACAGAACGGTTCTGGTGACAGGAGGCTCTGGATTCATGTAGGTCAACATTAAAACCGATAAAAGCTGAACTATATAGGGAACCTTATGCTTTAGGTTTCTGTTATCAGACTATACGAATGTGAAACGCAAACCTAATGTTAGGAGTGCATGCCGATGCTCTAAACTTGAACTGGTGCTTTAAATGTTCTCTATATTCGCAGTGGCTCTCATCTGGTGTGTACGCTGGTCGCCAGTTACCCAGCATGGAGGATTATTAATCTGGATATTGTAAGTCTTGCTCATAACTCTGCAGAAACAGTGACCTTTCCACATCCAGTCACGACCACTAAATAAAAGGTGGGATTTTATGTGCTAGACCAACACAATGGGGTGCATAGTTGTGAGGCGGTAGGGAAATAATACACGGTTTGATCAGTTTGCTCATTTGGCAACAGAAATTGCCATTTATTTCTTTGTTACACAGTTTAAGGTATATGAGATTGGATAGGAAGCATCTGGGAAGAGCAACTTTCTACAGACTCTCAATAGGATTTATGTCTGGACTTTGACTGGGCCATTCTAACACACAAATATATTTTTGATATAAACCAGGTTGTTGTCCTCCCAGGAGGTGAACCTCCACCCAGGTCTTGACTCTTTTGCCGCTTCCGTCTGGTTTTCCTCCAGGATTGACCTGTGTTTTGCCAGCCCCATCATCCCATCAACTCTAAACAGCTTACCTGTCCCTGCTGAAGAAACATCCCCACACCATAACGCTGCCATCACCATGTTTTAGCATGGAGATGGTGTGTTCCTGTGATGTGCACCCTTAGTTTTCTGCCACACTATTTTACATGTAGGACATAAAGATCATGTATTTGCAAACAGCAAATGTGTTTTCTGATCAGCGTTACTGGCCCTGCTGATGAAAAGCATCCCCACAGTATAATGCTACCATACAATCACCGGCCACTTTATTAGGTACACCTTGCTAGTAACGGGTTGGACCCCTTTTGCCTTCAGAACTGCCTCAATCCTTCATGGCATAGATTCAACAAGGTACTGGAAACATCCCTCAGAGAGTTTGTCCATATTGACATGATAGCATCACACAGATGCTGCAGATTTGTCGGCTGCACATCCATGATGCGAATCTCCCGTTCCACCACATCCCAAAGGTGCTCTATTGGATTGAGATCTGGTGACTGTG
>JAHUTJ010027136.1:0-12383 GCA_036250325.1 Characodon lateralis
ACTGTTAGAATTTGTATTATGGCAAGAAAAAAGCAGCTAAGTAAAGAAAAACGAGTGGCCATCATTACTTTAAGAAATGAAGGTCAGTCAGTCCCAACAATTGGGAAAACTTTGAAAGTGTCCCCAAGTGCAGTCGCAAAAACCATCAAGCGCTACAAAGAAACTGGCTCACGAGGACCGCCCCAGGAAAGGAAGACCAAGAGTCACCTCTGCTGCGGACGATAAGTTCATCCGAGTCACCAGCCTCAGAAATCGACTGGGGGTTTGAGAAGATGGGGCAGACTCACGAAAACACAGAAGCAGGAGTTCAGGAGTACTTTCAATATTAAAGTAAAAGTTAATGGCAGCAGTAGCTTTTTAAAGGCTTCATCTAGGAGAGAAACATAGCAAAACATTTACACTCTGAGGCAGTAGTTAAACCTATGAAATAAAAAAAACAGATTACATATAGTTAGTTGCAGCAATTGCTCCTTAAGTTGCTTTGTCCAGGAGAGATACAGTATCAATCACAGAAAAAACAGGCCCTACTGCATAATCTACAAAAGACAAACATAAGTGTCACAGCTTAAAAGAAACGATAAGCCAGATGTAACTTTTATTAAGACATAGCGTTCAGAGAGAACATGGTTGATATTTTATTTAAACTGAAAAATTAACACTTATTTTTAGTTTGAGTACAAGGCTGTATTCTTTGAGTTTTAGACAAAAACTTAAGTTGTCAAATTCAAGTTTTAGTTTTTCCAGTTACATTTTTTGTTCACATTAACAGAACATTTGGCCCTAATTTAGCTCCATAACGCCACCGCATTTCAATTAAGTTTCAGAAATTCAGAAAAAGACTTGTTGGTGTGCATCAGAGCACTGTCCTGTGTGCCTGTGCTTAGGTCACAAACTGATGATTTCCTTCACAACTACAGCAAGTTTTTCCAGGTTCTGGAGCAGCCCAGAGCATCACACTACCACCACCATGCCAGTCTTTGAAGTGAAGGCTGCCAGACAAAAGATATCACTCCTACCAAGAAGTTACACTTTTCCCTAACCAGGCCACAAAATATTTTCCATAAACTCTTGTGGATCATCGATATATTTTTTGGGAGATGTGAAGCAGGCCTGTGTGTTATTTTTGATCAGCAAAGATTTTTGCCTGGGAACAGTTTTGTTATGAACACTGACCTTAACTGAGGCAAATGAGGGCTGCAGGGCTTTAGATGTTTTCGGTTCTTTTATTAAATCCTGGATGAGTTGGCAGTGTACGCTTGGGACCAATGTGGTTAGTCAACCACTTCTGGGAAGATTCACCACTCTTCTTATTTTCTCCATTTGTGGATAATGACTAAGTTGTAAAAAGTTCTAATTAACCGATTTCTAGATTGAGCAGGTTTTGTGGTAATTTGGCCTCAATAGCTAGTGAAGATAAAAACCTGCCTAAAAAAAAAGAAAATACCTTGGATTAAGATTTGCTTGATGATCTAAATAATTGAGATAAAAACAAAAATAGAAGGCATCTGTAAAGGGCAAATACTTTTCTCCAGCATTGTATGTACATCAAACAGCCACGCCCACCCCCCATTAAAGAAAAACACACAAGTAGATTTTGTAGTCAGAAATGTATTAAATTAATCACTTTCATTACTTTAACAAGCACAATTTACAGTCAAAACAGGCTATGGTCCATTAGTGCCTCAGACAATTAATACATTAGTCACTTGTAAAACACAAGGGCAGGATTCTTATAAACAGCTGCTGAGTCACATTACCTATTAAGTTATCAAACGTGAAACTGTACAAGACTGTGGTGTGCCCCTCGTGTTTTTCATGAGGCACAATAAAAGATCTAACGTATCATATTTATCAGAGATGCCTGTGTTCAACTATAAATGCCTTTCATTTTAAAGATAGACATTTATGTACTTTTGGTATCAGATTTTATTATCATACTTGACTAAGACAGCTAGCCTTCTTAAGGGACCAAGAGCGACACCAATGTGTAGATCTGAAAGCTCGTTGCTTCGAGTTCTTTTAGTCCAAATAAATTTGTCCATTTTTAACCAGATTGACCTCCTTCTCTGTTGGAGACGAGGAGTGCGTTACTATGTGGTTTCTCTGCATTAGCAAAGGGAAATGCAACAAGGAAAATTCTGCCACTCCCTTTGAATGAAGAGAAACCCCTGAGGTCACAGCGTATCTAATCCTGTAGCGTTTAAAAAAGTTAATAAACACCACATAAATATGTTATCAGGAAAACACTGATAGACGGGCCACAGCATATTACCTGGACAACATACATTTAAAGATGGAGTTCGAAATATGTCACCGTAATATTTGATTCCAATAAATAAAAACACCGAGTTGAGGTGCAGTCGAGCGTAAGGGTAGATCATTATCGTTTTTATACAAAGGGGTCTGACAAACTAATGAATCTAAAGAGAACAAGAAAAAAAATCATGTACAGTCAACATGTGCTGGAGTTTACAAGACTGTCAGATTATCATTAGAGACAATTTGATTTAACTGATTAAATTATACAATTTGTAAACTGATTTTAATTCAAAAATAAACCTTCCCAAACATGTTTGGGCTCCCATCTCCAATGAGTCATCCATTTTGTTGCATAATAACATTCGAGCTTAGACTAACGCTCTTTTAGCCGACAGATTCAGTCCTTGAGAAAGGAGCAGGACTTTTGATTATCAACCAGGCGAATTGAGGATTAAATCGAGATATCACACAACTAACTGTTTCCCATTTCAAGAAGCAAATAAACCCCCCCAAAAAGTCATACTCTGGAAGGAAATAATCTGATAGGACACAGCTTTTTTTTCCTCAAGGTGGCTGGAATGTTGAGCACAATTAGTCTCAGTCTGAAATACCACGCCAACCTCTCTTCTCACATGGTGAAAGCAGAGGAAGGAACATCTGTGCAATACGAAACGAGACAGGGGCCGAGCGTAGTTAGGCGCTGTACTGGAGCATGGAGAAGTTCTTCATGGCACTATCCAGAGCCACACCCGCCTCCTGCATTTCGTACCTAGGAAGAATAAGTATGAAACTTTAATTATTTTCTTAAAGTCTTTATGAGTGGGAACACCTTTCATCTGCCACTAGACTCCACACTCACCAGTCAGAGGTGAAGACGGTGTAGTAGACAGGCAGCTGGCTGGAAATGGAGGCACAGCTGAACTCCTCCAGACCACATGTCCCCATGTTGGAGAAGAGGAGCCAGTCTCCCACGATGAGCTCTGGCAGAAGGCAGCAATCCACCACCTGGTCCAGCTGGTCCAGTGATGGGCCCCACAGACTGCTGGGATACACGGCTTCGCCTGCACATAATGCATGCTGCAGAAAGGAAAACACAGAATTTAGAAAAAAATTTAAATAAAGATGTCATCGGATGAAACAGCAAATACAAAAAAATAAAATCTCTTTATTCCAATGTAATTAGCTCACGTCAAATGATGACAAAGCACCAAACATCACATTATGAGTCACATGTGATTGTTCTCTTCAACAGTTATTAGTCAACTTCCATCACAAGTTTTATTCTGTGGTGTTTAAGTCATCTTAGTACTAAAGTAAACACAGAGGCAAACAGGGAACCATTACAAAGATTTAAAAGGCACCAATTCAAAGTGGGCTTATGGTGAAGAGGCGAGTCAAGTATGGGCTGATCATCATACCAAGTCTGCGTTGGATTATAACCAACATGAAGGCTTAATGTTTTCAAACAGTTTAGAGTTTTCTGTGCCGCCCCTAAAACTGACACTGGCCCATGCCTAACACTAACGTACAAACCTAGCAGTACAAAGCTTACCTCTGGTCAAACATGTACAAACAAAAATGTAACACTTATGCATGCAAGACACAATCTGCATGCAGGAAACGGGTCTCTGGTCCGTGAAAGGTTTTGCAGCCCACTTTCAGATACATGAAAGTGTCAGTCTGCCCTTTGACTTGAATGTCTTTCTACATCAATGTTTATTACCTTCTAGGCATGTTCAACCTTTGAATGAAGTATTAAAAACAGACCAGTTAGTTTGAAAACCAAGTAATCAAGCAATTACTTTGTTTGTTCTCCTGGGTGGAGGCCTTACTAACCTTATGCGCTGATGGGATGGTGATGCTGCTTCCCAGGAGCTTGTGGCTGAAAGAGCCATAAACGCCCTCGTTCATGTAGTACAGGAACTCTGTGTCTTCATTCTTCTCAGCTGTGTTAATACATTTAAAAATTATATTCAAAATACTAAATGGTATTTCGGAAGTACAAACTTAAGAGCTGACGTTCACTGTAGTAAATCCTGCTCCGATTAGGGACAGATAAAGAGCAAATCTCACCTTGAGACAAAGTCTCCCAGCAGTGGGTCACCACCTCCTTGCCTATTACACAGACAGCCAGGGTAAAAGCAGAGGCCACATAGAAGCTGCCAGGCTGGGCCAGAACCTGCACACCTGATCGTTGGGGGAAGTAAGCATCAAGGAGAGGCCGGACGGCAGACTCAACCTGCAAAAAAAAAACAAAAACCAAAACGTATTCAAGCTGAATTTTAAAAAAAGAACTCTAAAATAATGAAGTGCTGCTAGAAAGTGGCAACTAAAATATAACCTTCATTTATGTGTATTTTAGGCTCCACTAAAATACACTTTTGAGACATCATAACACATTTATTTCAAAGTGAAATTTATTGCAAAATCAAATTTGGATTAACAAATATTTTTAACATTTCAACTAAAATGACAAGTCACATCATGACTATCAACTGCTGACCTGTTTGAGTTGGAACTCTGAGCCAGTAAAGCCACCACCGATATCCAGGATGTTCATGTTAAAGCCCAAAGCCAGCTGAAAAGAAAACCAGTTATTTGTTCCCAGTTAGGAAAAAGAAACTCCAAGAAATTATATATATATGTATAAAAAAAAAAAAAAAAAAAAAAAACCATGTTAAGAATGTGTAACAATGTTATTTAAGAATGAAACATTTTCAGAGTTGGAACTTACCCCCATGTCAAAAACACAGCGAGCGTCCGACAGCGCGTGGGTGTAGGCCTGCTGGAGGTCCTGGCAGGAGCTTGGGATGTGGAAGGCTGCTCCTACCACCTGGACCCCCAGCTCCTTGGCCATCTCAAGCAGATGTCTGCAGCTCTTCAGTGAGAAGCCAAAGGGCATGCTGGTCTCTGCTGCGTGCGCTTCGGTAGTTAACTGCAGCAGCAGCCTGAAGAAATAAAAATATATTCCATCTAAGCCACGTGCAACTTGAAGTTTATCCTTTGAAGTGCAAAGCAAGCTCAAAAAATTGTATTCCTCATTAAAACAATGATTATCAACTGCTGATGACTAGTGCTCTCATTTACTTTGCATCAGGGTGCAGACGAGCAATCTTGGACAACTCGGCCTCGTTTTCACACACAAGGTGCTGTATGCGGTTCTTGGCAGCATATTTGATGTGTGCCAGCTGCTTGAAAGCGCTCGACAGAATGATGTTTTCTGGTGGCACACCATGCTCCAGAACCAGGCTCACCTCAGCCTGGAGGGAAGAAGACACTCAAGTTAGGAGAAATTCATGGATTCCAGAATAAAATCCCCATGAAAATGTTAAAAACAAAATGCTAGAGCATTACGTAAGTTTAATGGAAAACACTTATCAGATGACAAATAATCAATTGAGTGCTTGTGATGCAACTGCCCCAAAACATGAAATGCTTTCATAAGAGGATAAATCCCTGTGTTGATTAAATGAAGATATCCTCACCTTGTTGGAACAAAGAAAGCCCAGGCCCAAGGAGGCCAGCACCTCAATGACTACAGGGCTGCTGTTGCACTTGACTGGGTAGTAAGGCTGCAGCTGAGGCACCAGGCCCTGCCAGCATGTATGCTGGCGCATCAGGGCACCGATGTCACCCACCACAAACGCACTTTTCTCCACCTGTAAAAGCAACAACAGGTGCAATTAGAAGCAGTTCTGACAGAAGTTCCCATTTCACAGAATTTAAACCTATTCTAATCATTTTGTGCAGTTTGAGTTAACAAGACTGACCTGATCTTGTTCGCAGATGTGTCCATCAATAACGTCTTCCAGAGTAACTCCTCCCTCCAGGAGTTCGATAATGTAGCTTGGTTTGTCGGGGAATCCTTTCATCTTAACCGTATTCCACTAAGCAGACAATCATAAAGAAGTAAACGAGCCAGGGGGTCACGACTGAGCCAATGGGGTCCTGCCGGTATGCAACAAACTGTAAAGAAAAATAAAGAAATAAAAAAAATAGAACCAACTACAGTTAACACACCTCTAATTGTTTACTTTGCATTTTATTCAAAGCCTAACATTGTGTAAGACTTGTTTTTCATGTAGATAAAAGAAACACTAACATGGACAAGTCAGGAGATGGACCTGTCCCGCTATCAGCTAGGATCCCAAGGTGGCTCAGCGTTGAAGTCAAAGTGCTCCCTGTAAAGGGCCGCCCCTAGGCCCTCTGGGTAGCGCTCATACACCTGTACAGAGACAGGCGAGCCCTGGAAAAGAAACAGACGCAATGTTAGACAGGAGACAATACAAGGGGCAATATACCCTAGGTGTCAACGGGTATGGCACTATCAGCAGCTGCCATCTTTGCATCAAACGGTTGATTTGTGATTACACTTCAGGCTGCAGTGCCCCTCAAAAAGAGCTTTGTATTTGTTATTTTAGGGTTGCGAATCCCCATTGGTGTAAAGGAGACACACCCAGAATATCAGGGTTTTAAAAAAAAATCCTGTTAGTAACATAGCCGGGGAACAATGTTGACGTTTTGGTCTGAGAACACTGATTTACATGAAGACGGTCGGGTAGTTCCTTCTTTCAGCTACAGCTGCAGATTATTAGGAAAACGTCACATGTGCTTTTATTGCCAAATACTGTATATGATGACATCAACACTGATCAACACATTTTCCCTCAACAGTTTCTCTCGTTTTCACTATCAAAATGTCAGCAGATGCTTTTCTAGTCTGACCAAGACTTGATGTCTGTCAAAAAAAAAACACAAAAAAAAAACAACTGAAAACTTGTGAAATTAACCTGTGAAGTAACTATAATGTCGTGTATTTGAAAAAGAATGTGAGCAGAACACATCTTTGTTTTAAGGCAAAATGTTCTTTTTTACCTTAGTACTTTTTACAGTAACTAATTCGATAGACAAGAGGGCTTAAAAGTAAATTTAGGGACATCTAATCTAACCAGTAAAAAGGCAAAACATCTTTCAAAAATCGTTTGTTTGAAATTTCAGGGCAATGTAAAAAAGAAACTAGGACAGCAAGATATCAAACAAATATGTAGTTGCAATTCTATTGTAGAAACTCTTTTCTTATGCTTACACTCACCTCACCGCTCTCTTATAGTGTTAGTCACTAAAATATGCATTGGGTGCAGACATTTAAAGCAGTTAAGATTTATCCAAATATATATTACTGATATGTACAGTGTAAATGCATGACATTGAAATATAATCCAAACAAACACAGCATCCAAGCAGTCCCCTGGCCTTGTAATATTGCGATGATGGCTGTACAGCTTTAGTTGAAATTCAACTCTTTTATAGTTGTGTTGCAGTTTCTACTCAGTTGTTTTACTGAACAATGCATTATATATTAAAACAAATGTCAAAGTTGTTTTTGTGGTTTTAGTGTCACAATTTCTCACATGTTTAAATCTGAATTGAAGGACATACATTAGCACAGAATGTCAACATTTACAACACACAACACTCCACATTTTAAACTTACATACATGATCAAAAAAGGACCAAAAGTAATCTGCAATTTTTTGAAAACAGAAAAGAAATATGGGAAATATTACATAATTTTGTAGTTTTATTTTATCCCTTTTCTTTAACACTTCCTCTGCAACTGATTATATAGTTTGGTTATTTTTTTTAATGAAAACCCACAGTTACTATCTTACTTCCACAAAACATGGCCGGTTTGTCAGGCATTTGATGCGTCTCACCAAATCTCGCGCATGCGTCGTGAGTGAAAACACTGAGTGACAACTTGACAAATTGAATATTAATTCAATGCGTCACTAAAGAAGATTAAATAAACTACATTAAACCCACTACTGTTACATTTATCGGCTATTTTGGTCATATAGACGGTGAAAAAAAGAACATAAACACACCGGGTAAGAAGTCACGGCAGACTAGCCGCTAACGTTAGTGACTGTCGGCTGCTCTTCGACCGGAGACGGCTGTGTTAATGTATTTTCATAGTAATCCCAGAACAAACCTTAACACAAATACACTAAACGAAAACACACTAAACCTGACTCGCTTTTAGAGGTATTTATATGTTTAAATTCAAACGTAAGACATGCCGAAATCGCAGAGCTTTAGTGAACAGGTCTCATGTGTAGCAAGACAGCAGAAAGAGCAGCCCGCCATGTTAACGTCCGCTTAATGAGTCCTCCTTGGAGCAACAACCAGGGAGGGCTTCGTCGTACTTACGTGAGATAACGGCCGAAAGGTTTTGGAAAATCGTCTTCTCTTTTTCGGCGGAATTTTTAAAGAGTAGTGGACCCAACGTTGAAAGAAAGAAAATAGGCTATTTTTGCCATATGTTTGGGAACGGGAACCCGCGTTGGCTGAGCTGCGTCCGCTATCTTGGTTGGTGGGTGGAGAACTACTGCAAGACAGGCAGAGGGAAGTAGAAAAGGTAATAAACGGCCGGTGGGCGGAGCCAGCTGTTTCAGTTTCACCAATGAGCGCTCTGCGTTTTTGAGTGCATACCAAATATGTATTTCCGAATATTGTGCAGTATCCCCGACCTGCTTATTTAGATTACATAACCATAAACTTTCCACAAATACCATTTTTGTAAATGCAAAACCTACTCTACATAGTTTAGATGTAATTGTACACCAGCAGTCAATCTTTATTTAAATGTTGAAAAAGCTTGGCAAGACAAATCTGTAATATAGTAGATAATTCACAGCAGAGCTTAAACTGTTATTCACCTTTGAATAAACTTGTTCATCTGTCCCCACAAAAAAAAAATCATTCCCACGGCTGATATCCTTGTTATATATTTTATTGTGCTGCTAATGTTCATAAAAGATAATGTTATACTTTTTAAAATGTGTTTTTTTTTTATGTTTATTTGATAAAATCAAGCTACTTCTTGTTTGAATTACTTGCGTTTATGTGTACATGAAGATACAGTTCAGCAACCGATAGAGAATAACTGATGTGTAACAACACGTTTTCTGGATAGTTATAAAATTCGGCAATGCCTTAAAATTGATTAGAAAAAGTACTTGAACTTGTTAAATTCAACCACAACTTTTAATGTAGGTCCTGTGTTCTGGAGAGGAATTACAGCTATGTGTTAGATTGATGTAGTTAAAGTCCAGACCCGAATCTGAAAAGAATCTTTGGCAAGGCTGTCTGTTCCCAGATGCTCTCCATCCAATCTGACTCAGCTGTTTTTAATTAAATTTTCTTGTAACCTTTATTGAACCAGGTAAGAGGTTGTAAAACTAGTTCTCATTTATAACGCTGACCTGGGACAGAGGCAGCAGTAAATCAAACACTGTTTCACAAAGAAGAATGGGATAAAAGGTCAGTCTCTTAATCTGGAAAGATTTTAAAGACATAGTCCAAAACAATGCAACTGGATTTGTAGCGCAAATGGGATATACTAAATATTAACTAGGCCCAGGGGGAGTAAAAACATATGCACACTACTTTTTTTTAGATTTTTACTGCGAAAAATTTAAACCATGTATCAATTCCTTTCATTTACTAAATTATGTGCAACTTTATGTTGGTCTATTTACTCCAATAAATTACACTTAACAAAGTAATTGTAGTTCAAGAATTATGAACAAGGAAGGGAAGACAGGGCAGTTTGTGCCATTTGTTACATTGCAAAAGCGTGAGGCAATATATAATGTATGAGAGTAAGGCTGATAGTGCAAACCTGCTCAGACTTCCTTTGAACAGCTTAAGGCATTTGCCCAGCTTAGTTGGAGCCTGAAAACCATAGTTTTAGCTTGCTGTACAGTGATAATAATTTACTGCACCCACCAAAATATAAAGGGACTTATTTTTATATGATTTTCTTCGAAGTGCACTTTTGAGCAGTGAAACATGCCCGTGAGAAAGTTGTGAGAGTCAGTGAGCCAGAAGCCCTCTTATTGCAAAAGGATGAGGCAATTCTAGCTGAAGTTTTAAAAACCTGATTTCCGTTTAAAGTCTGTCTGCCTGTGTGATTAAAATATGTCAAATTTTTTACTATTAACTCTTTGTTTTCTTTACCCCTATCTTGTTTTTAATTTGTGATCCTTTAGCGGACCTTTTTAAACAATCCAGATTGATGTGGGAAATTTCTAATGCAGTATGATTTATTATATAAATTTCTATAGACCACACACCGTTAAGACAAGCAGAAAAGCTCGGCATACTTTTGCTTCAGTTATATGCTTTTGTTTTTGTGCTATGGTGGAACTGTTTGGGCCGGCCCAATGCCCTTATCTTTGTTTTATGGCACTCAAATGAACTGAAAAAACACTCGGGCATATTTAGGCCCTAAAGATTGTGAGTAGCGAAGAAAGTCCTTTAATGCAAGTCTTTTAAAAAGTTTTCATCCAGTGAACCTAGATGCTTTTAGGTTTTCTTTGCAGTCATAAAAGAATTTTGAGATAACGTATTTCTAAGAAATGTATTTACTTCTCAAACTCTTGCCATTTTGCATATTCTTTTTACAGGCATAAAAGCTTGTTTTTACTACTTTTACAGGACAAGTAAGGAATGTGCTTTGATATTCACATGAGGATTGGGAGAAAATCCAATGTTGTGCTCTGGTTCCTCTCAGTCTCATTAAAATGCATTCATTGTGCTAAGAAAGGATATTTTAAACGGAGCCAGCAGTAACAGATAGAAACTAAAATCAGCATAAATAATCAGTTTCACACACTTCGAAAAAAAAAAATCCAAACTAATAAAAGACAAAGATGGCATTCTTTTTATGTCCAGTATTGGCATATCAGATATACAATGACATGTGCTGCAAAAGGTTTATTCTGATAGCAATATTTCTAACAGCAATCTTATTGCAACATTCTGATGAAAACGTTCTAAAAAAAGTCAAATTGAATATAAAAATCACAGTTGTTTTAGTGTTTTTAAAGGAAAAACTAATTTCAGAACAGTCAGCAGTTCAGCTATTTACATCGATGCTGTCCCTAACAAAGATACACTGTTTTGGATTTTCTGTCCGTGTCGTCATAATCTTTCCCGCAAAAAATCTCATCCTAATTTAATATATATATTCTTATTTATTTAATTCTTATTTATTTTGTATTCTTTTTGTCACAGGTAATGCAGGAGCTTCATTGCAAACTTTTAAACACATAGTTGCATTATACAAGTGAACATTTAACTGTTAAGACTCTAAAAAATAGCTATGTTTAAGAATTACAAACAGTTCATTGTTGGATAAGGCAGTTTCTCATTTCAAGACGTCTACTGCTGCCTGACGGTGGCAGCTAATAAAGTAAATAGTACAGTATCTCTATCTTACCACAAGGTGGCACTGTTTTTAAAATGCTGAACTTGTCAAACACACGCTAACATCATTTGCTCTACAAAACCACTGGATTTAGGTATAATCAATGATCCGGCTTTTCCAACGAAAAATAGAAACAAAAATAGAAACAAAAAAGCTTTATTAGCTATATGATCAACATTGATCAAATGCATCAGGTCTCAAATATATATATGCTTCCAAACTCAAGCTTTAGGTTAATTCTTCTATTCTGCCACTGAGCCTAAATGACTCTGCTTTCGTGTTGCTTCCACTTGGGTCTGGCATTGAATCATTTTCCATTCTAAAAAATTATAAGAATTCATGAGCTTTGAACAACGTTCAAAACTACATTTGCCTAACATTTGATCTATTGTGATCTTGTTCCTAACAATTTGGCATGCTGTGTAAATTACATATTAATAAAGAACTACAATATTTACAAATATATGTGGTGCCCTGTCTTTATCTCAGTTTTAACAGGGATTTCTTGAAATTCAGTGTTCCAAACAAATGCCGTCGTCGTCGTTGTCGTCTTCCGCTTACCGGGTCGCGGGGGCAGCAGACTCAGCAGAGACGCCCAGACGTCCCTCTCCCCAGACACCTCCTCCAGGTCCTCCGGGTGGAGCCCAAGGTCGTTCCCAGGCCAGCCGAGAGACATGCTCCCTCCAGCGTGTCCTGGGCCGTCCCCTGGGCCTCCTCCCTGTGGGACGTGCCTGGAACACCTCCCGAGGAAGGCGTCCAGGAGGCATCTGGTATAGATGCCCGAGCCACCTCAACTGGCTCCTCTCGATGTGGAGGAGCAGCGGCTCTACTCCGAGCCCCTCCCGGA
>JAHUTJ010027137.1:0-12380 GCA_036250325.1 Characodon lateralis
CTTCTCAGCAGACCGGATGACACGCTGCAGCCTGCCCTTATCCTTGGCTGTAGCAGCGGCGTACCAGATGGTGATGGAGGAGGTGAGGATGGATTCAATGATGGCTGTGTAGAAGTGCACCATCATAGTCTTTGGCAGGTTGAATTTCTTCAGCTGCCACAGGAAGAACATCCTCTGCTGGGCTTTCTATGTGTGCATCTTAGTCATGCAGTAAACCGCTAGTTTACAGCTCTGCTTGATAATTATTTTTACCTGCCAATCAGTTAGAAAAATTCTGGATCTTTACAGGATAGGCTGCCGAACCTTCAGTCAACTATGAAATCTTTTTGGAATCCCAAATATATAGCCCTACATCTGCTGCTCTTTTGCCATTCCTGACCACAAGTGTTGCTTCAATGACTGGTTCTCTAGAGGCTCTGTTTAAGCTAACAGGGTTCTCACTACAGATGATTCTGTGCTTAGCATTACTACTCCTGCTTTGTCTTTGCTTAGCTCTATCTGCTCTGCTGTTTGCCTGCCCTTTCTGGTTATATTGTCACTTTAAAATTTAATTAGTTTATCTGTATTAGAAATACATATACAATTATATCAGTTTTTTATTAATCAGATAACACTACAGTCTTAATCATCACTTCTTAAATAACATCCTCAATCCATTTTCTAGTGTTGTAAATCAGTTTTATTAGGAAATTTGACTAAAACTCAATTTACTTCCTCACTGGTCACTTTCTAAGATGCTGTAAAATTAAAATTAAGTTGAAACCTCAACACAGTGTGGGTTAATAGCTGATAAAGCATGTGCAGTTTATGTGTTAGACTATTTTACAGCAGCATCTTTGAATATTTAATTTTAGAATTAATGAAAAAATGAAATTGACTGTCCAGTACCACGGACAGCACCATCTCAGAGATCATGTTGGAGTTAGACTGGAATACTGCTGATGTTCTATGTTAGCAAGAAGTCTCTAGATTTAGCCACACTTCATCTTTGTGACCATTTCAACACATTTTTCAATCCTATTTATTAAGGAAATATATTGTGTTTAACAGAGGATGGAAATCAGCACATCCCTCTTAAATTCCTATGCCTTCTCATGGACAAATCAGAAGAGACAAACACTGAAACACTTCAACAGTTATACAAACAGTCATAATAAAATAAAACAAACATTAATGACAGTAATAGTTACCTATACTAGGTAAAGAGCCACTCCTGACTTTATTTGCTTCCACTGAGGTTTAGATTAAGGCCGTGTTGACATTTTCTGATAACCATTCAATTTCATTACATTTCAAAAGTGGCCAGTATAGAGGTGACTGGAGTTTTGGTCTGATTTTATGATAGCCACATCTCTACTGCAGAGGCCTGAGCAATGCACTGCAAGGACAACTATCTGAAAGGTCCCTTTTCATTTGTACTTCAAAGATCCAGGAACTTTATCAGTCACATGCATTTTACCACTCTACAGTGACTGTTACATGCCAAAAACCTGACTCGATAGATTTAATGCAAATAAACAGTGATACGAGTGAGTTAATGGAGGCGGACAGTGACTGCAGGGACAAAAAAGCCAAAGTATAAAATTGCAGCTTGAGGAGGCTGACTGCAAACAGCCCTCTCCAATAAACATCTGCATGTGCACACACACACTCCCCCCCCACACACACACAGAAGAGTATAATAGTGCATTGCCAGGATATTTGATGATGATCCATGTATCCACCACAAAGAGGCTCTCCTCCTCTTGCCATTCACTCCTGTTTTTCCTCTTTACCCCTTTTATTCACTTTTGTCATGACTTTTTTCCTCTCACTTTTTGTTTCTTTGTTTTATGTTCTTCTTCCAGTCTTTCTCTTCATATTTTTTACTTCTTTTTTTCTGTTATCATTTCTTTTTTTAACCTTTTCTCTTGTCCTGTCCCTGACACATTTATGTCACTTTTCAACCTCCACTCTTTCTACTGGTTCTACTCTTTTAGTTCAGATTTGGTTCACCCTTTTCCTTCCACTCAATTGAATAAATAATAAATAAATTATGTGAATGAATTTACAGCTTTGCATTTCCCCCCTCATCCTTTTTTAAATCTGCCTTTTTTCTGTCTCAAAATCTTTATCTTATTTGTTTCCCCACTCAGTCTCAGATACAGAGACTGTATCAAGGTGCTGTATCTCAGATACAAAAACACAGTCTCTGTTATCTGAGACTTCTATGAAATAAATATTGGACCTCTGCCTCTTTAAAACAAGTTAGACTTCAGTCACCAGTGTTAATGTTAAAGGTCAATGAAACACACACATTTTGTATTTCTAGCCATATTAGCACTTCATCCTGACTTCCATTCACTTTAGTGACTGTTTTTGCCTAACCCTAACCATTACCTGAATGTTACCAACCCTAGATTTAAAGGGAATTTATATGACACCTTAGATTTAATCCCAACCACCAACCCTAAAAATGATGGTCCACTACATTTGGACCGGGCTTTGGTTCCCCCAATTGGATTGGTCTGTAAAGTTGATGATAACAGAAAAGGTCCTAGAGAGACAACATAAACAAGTACACACATACACACACACATATAAATACACATAAACAATAACACAATGAAAAAGTCCAAAAAGTTCACTTTTCACAATGTCTGCTGGAGTGAATGTAATACAGGCCTACCACCACCTAGCCTAACATGCACACACACACACAGTCAAGAGTGATTAAATTATGTCCGCTTGCTAATGATGCTTGTGAGTCTCGTGTTTCTTCCTAGATGAAAATAATTGGAAACCGTACCTGCCCCAAAACTTTAATGCTGTTAAAGCAGCGTAGGAGAAGCTCATCCAGTTCTTACTTTCATTTAGCTGGGGATGAGTTGTGGGGGGCTAGAAGTGGAGGAGTTTATAATCAAGCATTATTATCAGAGGGCCGATGTAACAGAGGAGGAACGGGTGGGTTGAGGGGTTGGGGTGGGTCTTAATGTTGTGACAACAGAGTAGGAGTGAATTAGAAGAGACCCTAACCTCCAGACGGATAATATCCTACCAAATTGAATGCCATTCAGTTGTACAGACACTCGTTAAACAAGCAGTACGGGAAGACATGAGAAGACAAGAGAACATGAGAAGGCAAGGCAAACATAAAGACAGTCTGTATGCGTGATAAAACTAATTACATTATAACATAATGATTCAAAAATCTTCACAAAAAAATATTCCAGTGACCTGAATAAAGTAAGGGAGAGCAAGCCTCACCATAGTATATACAACTGTACATACCAACGCTGCAGCCAATATTTCTAGTCAAGTTTCTAGGCCGCCATACTCACACAAACCTTTTCCATTCTGCCAACTAATTTTCTCTGGGACTGAAATCAGGACTTTGTGAAGGCCACTCCAAATATTAACTTTGTTGTCCTTAAGCTATTTTGTTCCTTCCTCACTGAATAGCCTTTTAGCCCATGTTGGTGTTTCACTGGGGATAATGACTTTCTCACCAGCTTCAGCAGCATCTTCATAAGGTCTCTAGCTTATCCTCAGGGGCTGAGTCACACATTTTACACTGGAACCCATTCATCTCATATTTGCACTCACAACCTGCTTTTTTAATCTTTATGAAAAACAAATTAGCTGGACATACACACACCTTTACAAAAACCTTATTTTATCCTTTATTTTATTTCCTCTAAATTTATATAACTGCGCTTAATATCTGTATGCTGTGAGTGCTTCAACCCAAAGTTAAATTATTTCTGCACATGATCCTGGTCAATAAAGCTGATTCTGATTTTTGACTGTAAAGGTATTGTGTTTGGTAGGGAAGAGACAATATAGACAACAGACTTCTATGGAAATTATTTGAATCTTTACAGTTTTTATATATCTTCTTAAACATGCATCTCTAGTTCACTTTAGCATTGTCGCCTTGCAACAAGAAGGCACTGGATTTGTATCCCAGCAAGGGTCTTTCTGCATGGAGTTTGGTATTTCTCCCCATGCATGGGTGGGTTCCCTCCAGGTACTCCAACTACTCCCACAATCCAACAATATGCATATTAGGTTAACCGGTCCCTCTAATGTGCCCTGAGGAGTAAGTACATACATGGTTGTTTGTTCTGTGTGCCTGTGCTTCCCAGTGATACACTGACAACGTGTCCAGGATGTATCCCACCTTTTGTTCTGTGACTTCTGGAGATAGGCACCTGTGCCCCTGTGACCCAGCACGTATAAATAATGGACGGATGTTTCAATGTATCTTTCTCTTTTGTTAACAATTGTGACAATTGTGAATCCAGGCCTTGTTTCTAACTCTGTGTGCTCAGAACTAAAATCATGGAGCATAACTCAGAATGTGAAGCTGCAATGGCCTCCAGGCACAAATCTGAGGCTCTAGCAGTAGGTCATTCCAAAAAGATATCCTTACTACTGGCTTTCAAATAGGAGGTCATTTTGAAGTAAGGATTTTCATTACTAGCTGAACGAGAGCTACTGATTCTCAAAGTCACCACTCATCAAAACTGGATTCTTCTGAGACAATTAGGCAACTTTTTTATCTTCTGTGACTCTTGTACTGAACACCACAATAAATAACACAATAACCCTGCACCTGTGAGTTGTCATTTAGGAATGACAATTATCCATTTATTGGATTTTAGTGCCACTCGAGGACAGACTGAAAACCACAACGCTGGCATTAAGTAGAATCTGATCCAGCTGTCTTTACACTCTTCAGCAGGTTTTAATTGTTGGGGAACAGGAGAGAGGAGTGTGGTACAAAAATATCATTATAGTCCTAAACTACCACAACAGGGTATTGCTGAGATTTAATTACACTGAGCCATTGTTTAATTTGCTTCTCAATGCTTCAATTAAGGAAAAAAGGGAACGCAAGGGCTCAAGTTTCAGGCTCATTTGGGTAGAAGAAGAGAGAGTTTCCCCAGTGAAGTTCATATAACATCACACAGCAGAGATCAAATGGATTTGTCATCATTTGACTAATGACAGGAGAGAAGAATAAACTCTATTAGAAAATCATCAAGAATCCCTCTGTCTCTGCTGATTGTCTTTGTGTGTGTTGTGTGTCTTCTGTAGAGGGGCCTTGAAGCTGATCCTGATGTATTTACTCTTATATTGAATGGTGCAAATGATCTGATCTTAGGTTGACGAGAGCCAAACATAGAAAACTCTCTGCCTTTCTTCAGAATAAAGGAATGTACAGAAGCTCCTGGAACCATTTCCCTTATTAGTTGCTATTCAATCTCTTCCTCTGTTTTTAGCAAACTGCAAACTTGTGCTACATACAGTCATGTGAAAAACTGTAGACACCCTACTGCAGCATGAATGTTTTTAGAACATATTTGAACATATGGATATTTCAATTTTAACAATATTGAAAAATTCCATTAAATAAATTAATAAATAAAATGTCAGTCAGTCATCAGTCAGTCATCTTCTATACTGCTTCTTCCATCGTGGGTCATAGGGAAGCTGGTGCCTATCTCCAGCAGTCTATGGGCACACCCTGGACAGGTCGCCAGTTCATCACAGGACAACACACAAACAACCATGCACACACCTAAGGGCAATTTAGAGAGACCGATTAACCTAACAGGCATGTCTTTGGACTGTGGGAGGAAGCCAGAGTACCCGGAGAGAAACCACACATGCGAGTTGAACCCAGGACCGTCTTACTGCAAGGCAACAGTGTTACCAACTGCGCCACCATGCAGCCTAAATAAAATGTTTAAATTTTTTTTGTAAACTGTAATAAAAAAACTTTATGTTGAGGAATAAATTAGGACACCACCACATTTATTCCCACTTATAGTTTGGGCCCCCTGACTGTTGAAGTGATCGTGAACACTATGACAAAATCTAAAGAGCAGAAAAAAGACGTAGCAGATTAAGAGTCTGTGAAGAATTTAAAGAGGTCTGAAATCAGCAATTCCACTGTATGGAGAAAAACATTTAAAGCTGGAAGACAATGAAATCAACTGAGATAATAACCAGTTCTTGCTTTCAAGCAAGTTCACCCTGAAAACTGACTGTAATATATTAAAAGAAGTCTCCAAGAACTTTAAAATGTTATTATGGGACGTGAAGCAGGTTTTCGCTACTGTTGTTGCTGAAGTACATATCTGTAATGCCCCTTTTCCATGGGCTCTACTTTGCACAGCTCCACTCCACTTAGCACGTTGTACGACTGTTTCCATTACTGGGTTTTCCAGCCCAGTCCTGGCTTTCTTGGCCCCTGCTTTTTAGCAGGTCCCATCGGAGCTGAGCAGGGCCAAAATGTGACAGACCCCTGTGCACTGATTGGCCATAAGTGTGGTCAGCTGTATTTCAGCGACATGAGAAAGTGTTTGATGACGTAGCGGAGAGAATGACAAGTCATGGATTTTAACAGATATCGCAGTGCCAGGAAAGGCTAAAAAAACTCAAGAGCGACTACAAAAATAATAAGGACCACAATGGCCATAGCAGGTCAAACTGAAAGCTGTGCCGTTGGTTCTAAATCATGGACCCCATTAATGGCCATCATCCCATGAGTTGTGGATGGGAGTTTGGTCTGGACTCCGCAACCTCACTGTGTAAAGATTTACACATATTTTTACGCATTTTTTTTACTTTGCACAGCAAATGGAAACACAATAGGTTTCATCCTGAGTAGAGCAAGGTCGAGCCGTGTGGTGCTGGAACCGTGAACGGAAAGAGGCTCAAAAAAATATTAAGGTAAGGCTAAAATTTGTCAGAGAGAATGAAGGTAAAGGTGGGTTGGCTAATCAAAAAGGGGGTACACTGAGAAAGAAAACGCATATGTTTAAAGAAATCCAAATCTATGAAACTGTGCATAAGTATGGATCCAAGCCTCCATTTTCACATGGATAGATATAAATAAGCTCTACAGGTTTGATTCTCCAGGCTACACAGTCAAATATTGTATTCTCACGGGAAGAAGAGGAAGTTAACAGAATGTGAGTTGCTCCTAAAAAAGGCTTGTAAAAAACCAGACTCAGCAACTTTAGTATTTTGGACATTTTGGACATTTTGGACCTACATTCCAATTAATCCTAACTATCAAAAAATTCAGTTGGATTCAGTTTATTATTCAAATGGGTTAAAAAGTTTTTCTATCTAAGGAAACCCAGCAGATTGCATCCAGTCAGTGACTTGCAGCACTCACTCATCCTGGAGGAGCATGTAAAGACAGTGGACAGTCACGGGCGTTGACTTTGCAGCAATCCCTCATACTGAGCATGCATGTAGCGACAGTGGAGAGGAAAAACTCCCTTTTAACAGGAAGAAACCTCCAGCAGAACCAGGCTCCGTGTGAACTGCTATCTGCCACGACCGACTGGGGGTTTGAGAGAACAGAGCAGAGACACAAAAAGAACACAGAAGCGCTGACCCAGGAGTACTTTCTATAGGAAAGAAAAGTGAAACATTAATGGTTATAGCTCCTTTAGTAGCTTCGTCTGGGAGTGAAAGGCAGCCAAGCAGATGAACTCTGATACAGTTTTCAAGTCTAGAGTATGAAAGAGAGCACATAGAGTTGTTACAGTAGAAGCTCAGTCAGTAGCTATGTCTAGGAGAGACAGGGTTAAACACTGAAAGACAGGGCCAAGTGTTTCATCTGTATAAGCTGAGCATTAAGTTGTTGGCAGCAGCAGCTTGGCCGATGTCCCCCTCCAGGAAGGGCCCCAGCTAAACACAGAGCCAGGTCAGATGTAGCTTCTCGTCATGATCTGCCAGTGTTAGGGTTTTGAGTTTGTGTTTTGTTTATTTCCTTCTCAACCAGTGTCAGTGTAGTGTTTTTGTTTACTTTTCTTAGCCAGCTGTTTTCTGCTCATCCAGGTCATTAGATTACTTAGTTACTAGTTACATTAGATTACTTAGTCTGTTAGTTGTGACTTCCTAAATTCTTGTGTTTCATGTGTTTGTTTATATTTTCCTATAGGTCTGTTTTTCCCTTGGTTTTGTTATTCAATCTGGTTTCCTTATTTTCTGCTCAGTTCCTCCTGTCCCTGCTTTCCCTCAGCTCATTAGTTTAATTAGACACAGTAATTACACACATTCCCCTCGTCCACAGCAGACCCTCCTAGCCCGCTGGACCAAATGAAACAGGCGGTTAGAAGGGGCAATGTGATTTATTTCTCCATCTCCTGGATTTTCCTGGTTCGCCTTGGCAGAGGCTGAAGGTTTTGAACCACCTGAAGGACTGGCAAAAGGAATGGGGAAGTTATTTTCAGTGTCGGCGCGACGCCTCAGCTCCTGGCTCCACTGAAGTTCGGCCCGAAGCTTCCTCTCCTGGCTCTACTAAAGGTCGCCACGACGCTTCAGCTCCTGGTTCCACTGAGGGTCAGCAGAAGGTTCCAGCTTTTGCGGCCTCAGACCAGCCATTCGGCTCCTGATGAGCCACCTCCATCATCATCTTCAGCTCAGTCTCCACTGAGGGTTCTGTCAGCGCTTCAACTACTGTCTCTGCTGGAGGTCTGCCAGATGCCTCAGCTCCTGCCTCCGCTGTGGGTCGGCGCAACGCCTCAGCTTCTGCCTCCACTGTGGGTCGGCCTGACCCCTCAGCTCCTGCTGATCAGTCATCATCATCTCCATCTACACTCCTGGCTCAGGCATCATCCTCCTTGTCATTTACACTCCTGGCTCAGACATTATCAGCCTCATCATCTTAATCCTCATCTCCACTCCTGGCTCAGGCATTTTCTTCATCATCTACACCTCTGGCTCAGACATCATCCTCTTCATTATCTTCATCTCGTCGAGAGTTCCAGCAGTTGAGCTCTGCAGGGCTCAAGTGATTCCTGCGTTGCTTTCCAGGGCTCCAGCGGTTCCTGCACCGCTCTCCAAGGCTCCAGCGGTTCTTCCACTGCTCTCCAGGGCTCCAGTGGTTCCTGCACCGCTCTCCAGGGCTCCAGCAGTTCCTGCACCTCTCTCCAGGACTCCAGGGATTCATGGTTCCAAATCTCCATGGCTCCTGCATGGCCCCAAGGTTCCAGAGCTCCTCCAAGGGCGACTGCCTGACTGGGTTCCCAGAAGGTCCTCTACACTCCATGGCAGACCTCCAGACCGGCTACTCCAAGGGTCCTCTATGCTCAGCCGGCGCAGGCTGGCCAGACTCCTGTTCAGCCGGCGGATGCCACCCAGGCCACATCTGGACCATGGCCAACCTTTCCAGAGGGTCCTGTACTCTACTCGGCCGGCTTCCTGACCATCGGTTCCTTCGTCGCCGGCCTCCTGACAAGTCTCTTCGTGGGTTCTCCTGGTTCTGTCAAAACAAAATTATTGCCCTCATCTCGGTTTTTCTGTGATAATGGGGAAATTACAAATAAAAATGGAACTGATTTTTTAAAGGTTGTTACAGCATTGTCTGATAATGATCTACTGCAATTCAATTTTCTTTCAGGTGTGGAGAACTCAGTTAAATTAAACTCAAATGTTATTAAAATGGTCAGACAGGACAGGGTTATGAGGAAATATTATTTCTTTACACTCAAGGTCCAGAGAATGAAGACAAAGGTGGGTAGGTTTGTTAATGTTTTAAGCAAAGCCACTTGAGTCAAAGATAGCATTAAAGGCTATGGTTAGGCTATCAATTACATTGTCAACATGAATGTTAAAATCCTATAATGACCCGTATTTAACATTAAATAGGATAAGAAGTCCAAGAACTGATCTAAAAAGTGAGAATAAGGGCCTGGACAACAAACAGAAGGGGTTTTAGTGCTTTGCAGTTTTGATGAGGAAAACTAAGGTTTAAATATTTAAAAGAGTTGTAGCTATTAATTGCTCTGGGATTAATCGAGAGATCGGACTGAAAGATGGTTGCTAATCCTCCTCGCCCAGTATTTCTAGGTATGTGAAAATTTAAATAACCCACCCACCCATTAGAAGAGTTTTGAGTGACTAGAAAAGCACTATACAAGTTCAGTCTATTTAGCTAAGCTGAGAAGTGGTTAACTGAGTTGATTAAAATGCCTAAAAATATATGAAACAATGGCCCAAAATAAAATCTGTTTAAAAATAATACAATACAATGTCTCATAATTCTTGCGGTACTTTGAGTGACAGTGTGAACTCAAAGTACCAGTCAAATCAATCGTTATTTATTAAGAGCTTTAACACACCATGGGGCAACCAAAGTACTGCACAGGTGAATAAAGAATACAGTGAGATAAAATCAAAACAATAACAGCAGTAAGCAATAATAACAAAAAAACAACAATAAAAAGCAAATGACAGTCCAAGAACTGGCCTAATGGTCGCACTCTTTGGAATTTAAAACCAGGATAAAAACATTTGTTTTAAAAGAGATTAAGGAAGATTCTAAGAGAATCTATTTAGAATAATGCCTGAACATTAGGAATCAGTTAGGAAACAGTCAATAGACCGAATGCATCTAAGAATAAGGTACAAATAAATTCAAATTTGTTACATTCTTGATAATTCGTATTGATTAGGAATTGGTAATGATACCTCAGAATAAACTACAAATTTCTTGAGAATTAACATTTGTTGAAATTAGAGTTCTGTGCCACAATTTCTAACAGCTCAAAACTTTTGACAAGAATTCCAGATAGCTCAAGAATGGCAATAACTACGAATAAAATATGAATCAGTCATGAATTTAGGAACTTATTATAAATCAACTGAGAATTCTAAAATTTTGCAATTCTTGCAATTTTGTACTATCTGTGGTCTGTGTGGAATAGTGGTCTTATCCATAGGTCAGCCAGGTGTCTCAAATTCCCATAAAATGCTGCTAAACGGGCCAGTTGGTGCTATTAACTGTGCATGTATTGCTAACAGCTCCATCAAAGGATGTTTTCTTTTAACAAGTAGTATTTTAACTCAAACGCTGGACAACATAACTACATGTGCTCAAATGCTTTTAAGGAAGTGTTCCCTTTGATTACCAGCCCCATTCTAGATTTGATTAATCTATCCTTAGTAAATAGATATGCACCACAAGCTTTTAGTCAAGTTTATTTTAAGTTTATTTATATAGCGCTTTTCAGCAACAAGGCACTCAAGAATTAAACCTTTACTTAAGAAACCTTCGATTGATCAAGATGATTTACCAAATTACAGATCTATATCTAATCTTCTGTTTTTATCTAAAATTCTTGAGATAATAGTTCCTAATCAAGTGTGTGAGCATTTAGACACTAATGATTTGTTTTAAGAGTTTCAGGCAGGTTTCAGAGCTCATCATAGCATGAAAACAGTGAACATCACTAATGATATTCTTATGGCCTCAGATAATGAACTTGTTCTGTTAAATCTCAGGGCTGCATTTCATCCAGCCGATCACAGTATTCTCTTAGAAAGGCTGGAACATGCTGTAGGGATCATGGGAACAGCACTAGGATGGTTTGAATCTAAATTGTCAGATTCCAGTTTCATGTAAATGATAAATCATCTTCATACTCCAGGGTTAATTGTGGAGTACCATAGGGTTCAGTACTTGGGCCAATTCTCTTTACTATGCTTCCAATAGGTAAAATGATCAGGCAGCATGGGATACTTTTTCGTTGTTAATGCTGATGATACTCAGCTTTATTTATCTATAAATCTTGATGAGCCCAACCAGTTAGATAGACTACAAGCATGTCTTGAAGACATAAAAACTTGGATGACTTCAAATTTTCGGCTTCTAAATTCAGACAAGACAGAAGTTGTCGTCTTTGGACAGCCGTCTTTAAAAAAGAAACTGTTTGGGAAGCAATGAATGTGATCAGCATTAAATCGACCTCTGGTAATAAAGTAAAAAACCTTGGTGTTATTTTTGACCAGGACATGTCATTTAAATCCCATATTAAACAGGTTTCTAGGATTTCCTTCTTTCACCTCCGGAACATTGCCAAAATTAGAAATATCCTGTCCAGGAGTGAGGCTGAAAAACTACTCCATTCATTTGTTACTTCAAGGCTGGACTATTGTAATTCTTTACTATCAGGATGTCCACAAAATGCAGTTAAAAGCCTTCAGCTGATTCAAAATGCTGCAGCAAGAGTTCTGATGAAAATTAAAAAGAGAGATCATATTTCTCCTATTTTAGCTTACCTTCATTGGCTCCCTGTTAAATTTAGAATATAATTTAAAATTTTCCTCCTCTCATATAAAGCCCCTAATGATCTAGCTCCATCATACATCAGAGATCTGATGGTTCCATATGTTCCTAACAGAGCACTTCGTTCTCAGACTGCAGGTTTACTGGTAGTTTACTGGTAGAATGAGAGGCAGATCCTTTAGTTATCAGGCTCCTCTCCTTTGGAACCAGCTCCCAGTTTTAGTCCGTGAGGCAGACACCCTGTCTACTTTTAAGGCTAGGCTTAAAACTTTCCTTTTTGATAAAGCTTATAGTTAGAGTGGCT
>JAHUTJ010027138.1:0-12376 GCA_036250325.1 Characodon lateralis
TTCTGATGGTTACTTCCAGCAGGATAACGCGCCATGTCATAAAGCACAAATCATCTCAGACTGGTTTCTTGAACATGACAATGAGTTCACTGGACTCAAATGGCCTCCACAGTCACCAGATCTCAATAGAACACCTTTGGGATGTGGTGGAATGGGAGATTCGCATTATGGATGTGCAGCTGACAAATCTGCAGCATCTGTGTGATGCTATCATGTCAATATGGACCGAACTCTGAGGAATGTTTTCGGTACCTTGTTGAATCTATGTCACAGAGGATTAAGGCAGTTCTGAAGACAAAATGGATCCAACTAGCAAGGTGTATCTAATAAAGTGGCCGGTGAGTGTACATCTCCAGCAAAACATCACCATCACTTCATTCGGATATGATCATAAATTTTTTTTTCTGCAATACTCAAGCGGAAGGGTAAAAGAGGCGATAAAGTTTATTAGTCAGGTTTTTTATTTTGTTAGATGTTAGTAGGATTCCAGATTAACTGACTAATATACCATGGCATCTACTTAATGACAAAAATTCAATAATTTACAAAAACACGTTTTTATATTGATTTGTTTATTTACTGTTCCTTTTTTATTGTTCAGCATTACATAACCTGGAATAGTTTTGAGGAATTTACTTCAGAACAAAAATGTAGCTGGAAGAGGTTTCTATCCATATTGTTCAGAATTCTAACACCATGAACTGATTCATTTGAAGTATAATCAGCATAATTAATCTAGAGCACTCTTTTCTTATACCTAAAGCCCGATGACAACGACTCATTTGTTTGTCTCCCAGTGTGGTTTGATCAAATTGACGGTTCGCAGGTTGTTGGCTGGTTTTGATTACGTCAGGGTGAGGCTATGGTGGGTGGACTGATGGGGTACAAATGGAGAGAGCAGAAGGGAAACCAGTGTCCTGACTCAGCAGATGTGGCATGAGCGTTCAGGAAAAAAAAATAAAAAATCCCTAATCACTGAGTGGAAAGTGTAAAAACAAACACTTTTGCTCATGGCTGATAGAGAAATCAAAACAGTGACACAAGTTTAGAGAACAATGGGCACTCGTTAAAAGTACATCTGACAAAAACTAAGTTCCTTTTTTGTGCACCTATAAATGATGTTGTCTTCCATCTGTTCAGTGGTTGCATGCCAGCACACTAAGTACTTCTTTGCAAAGAAAAATAATAATGTAAGTTTATTCTTGTCAGGGCGGTGCGTCAACCACCTGGGAGTATGAGTCACATCTGACACTATGTCCCCCTGACAGCCTCAGGCAGATTATTATGAAGGCATATTACTTATTTTTTCTTAATTAAATGCACAAAACTGTAGTAGGATAGGAGAAAGTGGCAACGTCTGGGTATGAATTTGCAGTATGAAATTGTCTGTGAGGCAAACTAACCTTTTATGTCATGTTGATGTTTTATATTTGTTATATTGGTGTTTCATGGTACAGTATGTTTCCTTCTTGTTGGCAGCAGGCAGGCAGATTGTCTCATGGAAGTGATACGTGTAAAACCTCCTTGTCAATTTCATCATTCTATTTGTAACTACATATGATGCCAGGCGTCAAGCTTTCTGTCTGCTGCCCATTTGTGTTGGACAACTGAGTCTTTCTAAGAAAGGAAAAGAAAAAATATATATTTTCAGTTCTAATTTGGTGAGATTTTTAAGACAGGAAACTGTTGATCATTGCAGGAAAGGTGCTTAATTCTGGTTTAAATGTCAAAATAATCCTCTACCCTTTCCCTGCACAGTTTTCTCCATAAAGTATCTTAATGTCTTCAAATGGAAAGAAGAAGACATTTGCCAACACACATGCGTCACCTCTTTCATCTATCATTCAAGACGATGATGTCATGTTTCAACCACACATACTCAGACAGACGCCTCCATATGACTTCATGCATTTTTTGGTGAAGCTGTTTTGTGAATAATACCTGAATAATGCACCTCTGGGCAGCTTAGTGAGAAATACATTTCTCTGAGCATGTGCAAACTCTTTTCTTTTTGTGTAATGTGACTGTGCCAATAATACAGACACACATACATGAGGTGTCTTGTGCAAATCATCCTTAGACTGGACTGATTACCAAAGTTTATCCTGCTGAAGTGTTCCTGAATGAGATACTTTAAAGCTGCAGTGAACTACAGCTCCTTCTCATGATGTATGGAGCTGTTATAATGCTCCAGAACTCATTATAAACAAGTGTTATGTGAGTCTTTTTTCCCTCTCTTTTTCAGCCAGCCTTCTGTTGATAATACAACAACTATGTTACCAGGATGTAGGTAGTTCCCGATGTGCCTTCTGTTTGTAATAATGAGCGTATTTTGTGTATTCCTGCTTGGTCAGTGCCTCATCATCGGAGGAGGTCCGTGTGGCTTGCGGACCGCCATCGAGCTTGCATTGATGGGTGCCAAGGTAGTGGTGATTGAGAAGAGGGACTCTTTTTCAAGGCACAATGTGCTCCATCTTTGGCCCTATACCATCCATGATCTCCGGGGCCTTGGTGCCAAAAAATTCTACGGAAAGTTCTGTGCCGGAGCCATTGACCACATCAGTGAGTATCAATGAGACTTTCATAGGAAGACAATAGCTTTATTTCAGTCAGACCTCTGTTGTGATTTAAGTGTTTTTCTGCATGATAAACTGTATGATATAATGTGTGGAGTTTATTTGCTTGTATACATAGACAGAAGAAGTAAAACACCAATGTTTTTGAGAAAACTCCTGACTTCACTGGATAATTTGTTTTAATGTGAAGCTATCTTCTCACTCATTGTCCCCATTTTACTGCAGATTCCTAAAACCTGAAATTTGGAACCAACAATGTACCACTAGGGTTCTTCCTGTAACCCTAAACTATTGTAGAAAAACAAGTGTTTCTTTCTTCAGATATTGCAAATAAAAATCAAACGCATCCTTTAGTCTGCACCCATTTAGTTTTTATTTCCAGCAGTGTCAGCCATTGTCACACAATAGTTCATTTTACATAAGAAATACTAGAAAAATGTTCACGTTGCTTTGTCTTCAATCTAGCTGCTTGGTAAACCTCTGAAAAGCAAAGCCACCCCTATTGTTACCAAAACCCCAGCCCCACTTTGAGTTATTTATGGACTTTCTAGATAATCTTTGGATATCGAAGTCTAAGCTTAAGTCAGTTTACCCGTTGGCCCTACCACTTAGACTTTGTCCTATTTATTCTACTGTATATTCTTCCTAAGGGGAAGATGTGTTACAGTTGTTTTTATGAAGAAGTGGGTGGGTAAAGTGTCAGGGCTACCTGATCCTATGGATTTTGAAAACTAAATGGGAAACCTTTCAAGGAAGAGGTCATGAGCTGATAAACTCTTAAGACTGTTGTTGTGGGTTGTGGCAATGCCTAAATAATGAACTACACCTCATATTAAAAACAAGTTGGTTTATATATAAGGAATATAAGATAATCTACTGTTTATCAGCTTTTTCAATGGGTGTCCAGTTTTGCAGTAAAAAAATCCAAATGCTGCCTCTTGTGACTTCAAGTTAAAGCCCAAACTGATACTTAAAGTGTAGGGGTTGTGGTAGCATGAGTAAAAGGGATTTAGTCTCTTTTTGAGTCTGAAGAAATCAAAACACGTTTTGGTACTTAAAGACTTTATCTTGTTTTTTCCTGTTCCTGGAAGTTCATATCAGTAGGTGGTGGTAAAGATCTAAATCCTCTGGTGAAAGAGGAATTTGTGCCTCATTCTTTATGTGCAACAGTTCACAATATGAAAAGTCTAGTTTAGTTTAAGTTATTTTGGCAGACACTCCAAAACTACAATATATCAGCAAAAGATAATCCACTATTTACTGTTTTTAAGATATCAGTTATGCTTAAAAACATGCATCAAACTGAACAGTTACATGAGTTTGAGGACTTTCTTGATTGGAGCGTGCTCTTTTTCCAGGAGAGGAGAGACTCATTGTCTCCTATTTGGAGACAATGATTAACATTATAAATCTTACAAGCAGGGTTTGCTTTCAACAATAAGATGACAAACAAACACGTAAACATGGATGCGTGTCTGTCTCTGCCAGGCATTCAGCAGTTGCAGCTTATCCTCCTGAAGGTGGCCCTGATTGTTGCTGTGGAGTTTCACATCAATGTGGAGTTTATTAAGCTGCTGGAACCTCCGGAGGATCAGCAAAATGAAGGTACTCATTCACACTTCCACTGTGCTTTGATATTTGAACAATCTGTTTAGATGGTGGAGAAATTAGGGGCATCTCAGCAGCTGTAATATGTCTAGTTGAGACTTGTAGGAGGATGAAGTGGAGAAATTTAACCTTTTGTGAGACAGGTGGAGTTAGTTTTCTGGATGATCGTTGTTTAGATTCCTTTTTTGCTGCTTCTGCTCCACTTTTAAACTGGTTAAGCAGCAAAGGAAATCTTGTCCAACAGTATTTAATTTCCTTGACACTCACTAATAAACATGAGACAAACCTTGGCACAGGTTTTGTTTTCATCAAGTGTAGATCAGAGTAATTTGATCAGGTTATTTGCCTAATTTCCCTGTAAGAGATATTTTTTTGCTATTTATACAATCTATTTATCAGCCTACAACATATCAACCAGTGGCTTATTTTAGACAGAATAATATTTACACCCTCAGTTCAGTTTTGATTATATTTGAACACAGAACAGTGGCTACTTAACCCCATCATCCTTCAGCTCAATGTCCGTTCAGTTTTCACATGGACACACCGATAACAACACTAACTTTGGCTAAATTTAGAGCTGGCCTTATCCCTCCTCCTTTGCTGTGACAGACTTAGTGGTGCCCTTGACTACATGGAAGGTATTTTCCACGTGGTGATATTACACTACAAACTGGCAAAGCAATGCCTGTTCTCATCTCACACTTCTGCTGCAACTTCTGCTTCAGCCTTTTTTAAATTGAGATGAAGGATATGCACACTAAAGCCTTTAATTCTTTCTATATATATTTTTTTTACCCTCATCCCAGTATTGACAAATGTAGAACAACTTTAAGGTAGCAGGGTGGTCCAACAAGAGCAGTCCAGATAACGTGATGTTCCTCATGCTTTCATTTTATATGAAAACTGTGCATGTGTGCATGGTTTTCCCCAACATTCCCAGTTGCTTTTTGTCTTTCAGCGATTGGGTGGAGGGCCGCAATCCGACCTGCAGATCACCCGGCTGCTAACTTCGAGTTTGATGTGGTGGTGGGAGCCGACGGGCGGAGAAACACACTGGAAGGTGAGACACAGGGAAACAAAGGCCTGAACAGTGTAGGAAACTGCAGTTGTGTTCTGCAGTTTTAAATATGACAATAGCTTTTTGATAGATGGCTGGAATCTGGTGCCACTCCCAGGTCATTCAGTTTCTATATAGCTGACAAAAGGTAAAAAATATATATATAAAAGCAGGAATAATCTCGTTTACATCAGGAAAGATTGTTAAAGAATGCTTTTATATTTACTTATAGTTAATTAGGTTTTGCCTGTGAAAAAGTATTTGCATCCATATAGACATTTCTTGTTCTTGTTACATGTATTAGATCAACAAACACATTTTCTAATCAGGCAATCAGTCCAACTTCCTTAAAAAAGAGAGCAAAGTTGATCTGACAAATAGTTCTCTTTTTTTATTTTCAGTACAGTGCGTAAACACAGTATCACGAACTGTCCACAGCAATCAAACATCTGAAAGTCCAATCTTTGGAACAGGAGGAGAGAAAACAACGACGTGGTTTAACTTACAAAGAAACAAACATTCTTCTAAAAATCTGCTTGTACGGGACATAAAATGAGTTGAAAAAGTAAAATAAAAACATTTAAAATAACTTCAAAAACTATTGGTCAGAATCGAGTTAGGGCTCTTTGAATGATTACAAGAAAGTCTGGCTCCTTGGAAGCAAAATAGAAAACAATGAGGGATGACTCAAGAATTTAACACAGTTTTGTATATTTTGTCTTGTCTAGGATTAAACTCTTGTTCTCATTTGCACTTGTATGAAGTCATCTCTCTCTCCCAGCGGGGAAAACTAAACATAAATAGATCTGAAGCTGATCCATTCATAATGGAGCAGCTCCAACTCTGTTTCCAGTTTTTCTTCAAAAGTGCTCTCATCGAACAGCTAATTCAGATTAAATGCTTATTCCTTAAAAGGACATTTTTGGGCAGAATGAATATGTTTAGCTCATTCTGTAATCATGAAGAAGCCAGAGGGGAAATGACTTTCTTACTGCAGCCCGCTTGCTTGTGTGCTTGCTTTTGTGGCCTGCTTATGTTAACACATCTAAATGCAGTCAGACTTGTGTGGTGCTGCTGCCTTTAGGAAAGAGCAATCAAGGGACATTTTGGGAACAGTGTAGACCAGACTTGGATTCTAACTTTGGTTGCCATCCCATAAAGTACATTTCTGTTGAAAGCAATACATCTTCTAGGGAGCAGTGTTAAAGATGTAGTAAAATAATAGAAAAGACTTATTTTAAATACTTTTTGACTTTGGATGAAAAGACGATTTACTTAAAGGTAATTAATTCTGATTATAAACATAATTACTTTATTCCATGTGCTTCTCAGGGAATATGACGCATGTTTCCTTGCTGAGCTACTTCTTATCCTAAAATAAATGCCTTATAATTAGGGTTTGAAGCTGAATTTCTTTTGGTTTGAACAGACTCAACTCTTTCTGTCTCTGTGTCTTTTGTATACCAGGTTTCAAAAGGAAAGAGTTCAGAGGTAAACTGGCAATTGCCATCACAGCCAACTTTATCAACAGGAACACATCTGCGGAGGCCAAAGTAGAAGAGATTAGCGGAGTGGCCTTCATTTTCAACCAGAAGTTCTTTCTTGACCTCAAAGAGGAGACAGGTGGGATAAACCACGAAGCCATGAAATTTACAGATATCAGTACAAATACAACTGGGTCCAAACTGGATTTTGTATCAATGTATCAATTTCTACCTCATCCATAGATACAAAATAAATAAACACTAAAATATATTGTGCACAAGAAATGGAGGTTTGAGACAAAAACATGAACTTTGAGTCAATCTATTCAAATTCTAAGCATTAGTCTTCACAGGAATTTTTCTGCTTTTATGAACTGTAGGAGTGTTGAGAAGTTTCCATTTCTTTGCAGGCATTGATCTGGAGAACATAGTGTATTACAAGGACAACACACATTACTTCGTCATGACGGCTAAGAAACAGAGTCTGCTGGACAAAAACGTTGTCATCAATGTAAGTAAGCTGCGTTTTTTTGCATTAATGTTTATGGTTTTTTCATTTTTTCATATGCTTTGTTTTTTTATCAATTACATTAGATTAATGAATGTTATTTAGTTTAACTGTAATGTTTTGGTTATGAAAAAACAAGCTGTCATGGTTGGAAATTTTGTGCATTTTCATTTAATTTTACCCCTTGGCTCTCAATAATAATAGCTGAGATACTATTAAACATCTGTACTCAGCAGTAATATTCTATTTACTTTAATAAATATTAATGCTTTATCCTGTTTTCTGGAATACATTGGTATATGGCATAGGTCAAACTTTTAGAAAGGGAATATAATTATAAGCAAGTCTTTTTAAAATATGCTGGGATGTTTTTAAAAATTCACAGATAGATTTATGGTTCTATATGGTGCTAACTACATAATATTTCTTTTTAGCACTAGAGGCCCTTATTTTTTTCATTTTTCAACAGTAGGTAGACAGGAAAGAGACCAAAGAGAGGGGGAGACACTTGGCAAGTGTCACCGGGTCCGGGACTTGAACGCGGGACAGTCGCATCAAGGACTGTAGCCTCTGCACATGGTCATGTGCTTAACCCCTACTCCACCACACCCACAACATAAAATATCTTATTTTTATTGTTATTCTACTCTTTTTAAAGTAACATTATCTACAGATAAGTTGGGTCTCATAGTTTGTTGCAGTCCTGGCTAAGCGCAAGTACAGAGCGAATCAGATGTTACGGGACGCGCAGGAAAAACTGCATGTGGGGTTGCTCTGATGCCCGCAGAACCAAAAATCTAGGGCAGTGTCGGAAATGTGATGTGGATAGCTCACTGCAGCCTGGTGTGTGGGAAACCACGAAAGAGACAGGGGAAAACTCCAGGACTGCGCTAGGGTTACAGAAAACCAGAATTGGAAAACTGTTGTGTGGAGCTCCTTTGTTAGCCAAGCCATCATGATTGGTTTTTTTTTCCCCCGGTTTAATTTCCAAAAGCGAGCCTCATCTTTTATTTAAAAAGAGAAAAGGTCGGGTGGTTTCCTCCTCCTACACAGCTGACTGACAGCTCACAGCAAACAGAGAGTAAGGCGGATTGTTAACCTGTTTTCCACATGGGGAAAATCTGCACTGTCCGTGGCATGCCAGTGGAAATTATTAAAATTGTAGGAAAGGCATTATAGAAAGGTACTCATTCACACTTCCACTGTGCTTTGATATTTGAACAATCTGTTTTTTGAAACTGTAGCTTAGCTATGGTACACTTTGAAACTGGAAACCTTGAAAATTTACCATCCAAAAATGATTCTCATAGTCATGAGACGCAGAATTAAAACTTTATTTTCTGGATTTTTCTCCTATCTATTTTCATTCATACAGGATTACATGGACACTCAGATGCTGCTGAGCAGTGAAAATGTCAACCAGGAAGCCCTCCTGAGCTACGCCCGAGAGGCTGCTGACTTTGGCACCAACTACCAACTTCCCACTCTTGACTATGCCATGAACCACTGCGGGCAGCCAGATGTGGCGATGTTTGACTTCACAAGCATGCACGCGTCTGAGAATGCCGCTCTGGTCAGGGAGAGATTTGGACACCAGCTGCTGGTGGCGCTGGTTGGCGACAGCCTGCTGGAGGTAAGGGAGGGCATGGCAGATCATGCTCACTTCAGATGCTGACAGCCTGAGAAATGAGTGAATACATTTTAAGTGCTTGATTCTGTTTTTTTTTTTCTGCCAGATGAATTGGGTGACTTCTCTAATAGGGGAGGGTGATGTCTTTTATATGCCAGCCTATAAGTGTTTTTTCCTAATTTTTTTTCTCCTAGACTAATCCTATTGTTGTCAGTAGATACAGGTAATTATTGGTGCTACATTCAGAAAGACGTTAAAATTAGCTGTGTGAGCATGTAGAGGAAGTCTTTCTATGTTTACAGACGACTGTTAAAATGTCTGAAAAGTCTACTGTGTGAAGTCAGACCTATGGTATGCAACACTGCGAAGCAAAACATAGCAACAAACAGAGCATGTTTTTAAATTCCAGACAAGCCTAAGAATCCGTAAAAAAATATTTTACTTTTGTCCTTCCCCCCAGATTTATAGCTTTATTGTACATTATCTCTTTTGTGCATCAAATTGGATTGGAATTTTAAATGGCCTGCACTTGTATAAGCTTTTATCCAAAGTGCTGTACATTACAGTTTTTCATCCACCCATTCTTACACACATTCACACACTGATGGTGGTAGGCTACATAGTAGCCTCAGCTGCCCTGGGGCAGACTGTCAGAAGTTGGGCTGCCATACAATTGCGCCTCTTGACCACGATCAACCTGGCAACCCACCGGTTACAGGAAGAACCCCTACCACATGAGCCACCATCACCCAGTCATGCACCTAGATTGCGTACTCAAAATCAAGCCCTACTATTTCTTAAAAATGTCAAAATGTTACTTGGCTTTCAAGATAAGACACTGTATGGACATCTTATACTGTCATAACATAGTATAAGAAATATATGCTTTGTTGCAGCCCTTCTGGCCAATGGGAACTGGTTGTGCCAGAGGTTTCCTGGCTGCTTTTGATACAGCCTGGATGGTAAAGAGCTGGGCTCAAGGTCGGAAAGTTCTGGAGGTTCTAGCAGAAAGGTACGTGCATATTAAGTCTGAAATTTACTCAAGGTTTTTTTGAGTTTTACCACATTCCCTTTTGCTTCATGAATACATTTAGAGAGAGTATTTATCGACTTCTGCCACAAACTACTCCTGAAAACATGGCAAAGAAATTTGACCAGTACACCATAGACCCTTCAACTCGATACCCTAACCTCAACTCCTCCTGCGTTAGATCTCACCAAGTAAGCTTACTTTCTTTACCCTTAACTCTTCAAAAATCTTGAGTAGATACATGCTTACTTACAGGGGTCCTTTTTTTTAGGTGCGTCACCTATATGTCACTGGAGAACTTAAATCCTGCTCCCTGGAGCGTGCTGCTACCATACGACGTCCCGTCAATCTCTACAGACGAGGCAAGTATCAGAGGAGTAAACAGCCTGGCAGCGGGTGACTCATCGAAATAATATTCAGTGCGGTGATCTAAATAACAAGATTTACTCTCCTTTAAAGGGATCCTATTATGAACGTTGATGGCATCATTTCTCTCTCTTTGTTTTGCTCCTATTCAAACACAACAAAACATATTATGAATAGGAGTAATTATTTACAATGTTTGGTTTGTTTTTTACAAGTGGGGTTGCGATAAAGCTTTGCGATATGAGTTGCTTGGTTGTAAAAAGAGCAGTCAAACATACAGATTTCCTACAGCAGGGTCAACATTACAATATGTCACCGATAACAAACAACAAAGTGTCTGTTTACTTGAAACAACCTTAGGGTGTAAATGACTTGATGATTCCTGTCTCTGAAAAATTGTCATTTTTCTATGTTTCTTTCACAGAGTCTGAGATGCGGCCGTCGCGGCTCCTCACCTGGTGCCAGAAACAGACAGAGGGCTACAGGAATGTGTCGGTCACCGACTTGACATCTTCTTGGAGAAGTGGCATCGCCCTATGTGCCCTCATCCACCGATTTAAACCCCAACTGATGTATGTCACATAGTTAGACAGTAATAGTAACTTTAGCTTTGGTTTCCCATTTTAAACCATTTTTCTCGTAATCTTATATTTAACAATTTTAAAAGCAGGCAAGCAATAACTTAACCACAAGTCTTTTGTTTCCCTTAGTAACAGACTTATGCACGAGCAACACATTTTATGCTTCTTTCCCTTAAACTCACATTTTTTGTCACCCCCAAACTTCACATCAAAAATACATTTTTGGACAGAAAAAAACATATAGAGAAACAGGAGATAAAAATATGCTAAATTAGGGCTCAAATATATAATCATTGCAGTATGAGTCTGGTCAAAAATTAAATAGAAAAGGACTGTTCTGAATGCAACATTTGTTGGTTAGCATTTTGCATGCCAATATGTTGGATGGAGTATCACTACAGTAGATGCTTACACATGATACAGATGGTAAAGCCAAAAATGGTAAACATCACCCAAAACATTGGAAGCATCTTGTGGAAGGCTACCAATATTGAAAAATAAAAAAAAACAAAATATTGCCATTGTAAGATTTTCTAATGGGGGTTGTGGTGGTGGAGGAACCAGCTCCTGTAGAACAAAAAAACCATCCCAAAAACACTACCGGTTGGACTGTAGATTAGTGCATTTACAAACATAATTATATCTACTCGGCTCCTCATTTATTGCTTTCATACCTTGGCACATCCAGTTGCAGTTTTAAGTGAACCTGTAAGTTTCCAGGAACCTTTGGCTTTTCCTCCCTTTTTTGTTCATCTGTATGCAGGTCTGTCAACAGCACAGATAGCAGGGAGGGGAGCAGGTTCATGCTAAAAAGAGAAAGACTGAATGACACTGATGTTTGTGTGTGCTGCTGCTAGGCTACTGCTCTCTTCTTGACATTTCTCCTCCTGGTGTCTGCACACCATCAGTGCAAATAAAACATCAGATCCTCTTTTGCTTCTACTACTGATACTTTTTTTTTGCAATTTTGTGCTCATGTGCAATGAACAAGGCTTATAAGGCTGTAATTCTAAGTGAAATATATTTATGTGTTAAATAAACCCATTGTGCTTGAACTGACTGCCCTTGTCAGCATTATCTTACACTCACTCAGCACCAGTCACCTGATGTGCAGAAATGAAGGATTTGCCATGAAATAATTCCTTCAAAGAGTCTGTGTTTCTTGCTGCCACATTCCTGTCTGGTTATTCCTGGACGGATTAATGGATATTTAGGTCAATGGTATATGGGTTACTGAAGTGACTGGGGGTAAATAGTAAACTAAGAGCGGAGGGGAGATGTCTAAAACGTAGAGTTATGATAAAAACTAAACTCGTACTTGTACTCATCGTCTTCCGCTTTATCCGGGACCGCGTCGCGGGGGCAACAGACTCAGCAGAGACGCCCAGACGTCCCTCTCCCCTCACACACCTCTTCCAGCTCCTCCGGGGGGAGCCCAAGGCGTTCCCAGGCCAGCCGAGAGACATAGTCCCTCCAGCGTGTCCTGGGCCGTCCCCTGGGCCTCCTCCCGGTGGGACGTGCCTGGAACACCTC
>JAHUTJ010027139.1:0-12370 GCA_036250325.1 Characodon lateralis
GGTGCGGGGGGTGTCTGGGGGTGGTGTTCTCCGAAAGTCCACCACCATTTCCACAGTCTTGAGTGGGTTGAGTTCCAGGTAGTTCTGACCGCACCAGTGTACCAGCCGATCCACCTCCTGTCTGTATTCAGAGTCATCACCGTCCTGGATCAGTCCAATGACAGTGGTGTCGTCTGTAAACTTCAGGAGTTTCACGGACGAGTCCGATGAGGTGCAGTCATTTGTGTACAGGGAGAAGAGGAGTGGGGATAGAACACACCCCTGGGGGGCACCAGTACTTATAGATCTGGATCGGGAGAAGATACTCCCCAGTCTCACCTGCTGCGGTCGGTCCGTCAGGAAGTTGTTGATCCACTGAGAGGTGGATGCTGGGACGTTGAGCTAGGTGAGCTTCTGGTGGAGGATGTCTGGTATGATGGTGTTGAAGGCCGAGCTGAAGTCTACAAACAGGATCCTGGCGTACGTCCCTGGGTGGTCGAGGTGTTGCAGGATGAAATGTAGACCTAAGTTGACATCATCATCTGCCGACCTGTTTGCTTAGTAAGCAAACTGCAGGGGGTCCAGCAGGGGGCCTGTGATGTCTTTCAGGTGCTTCAACACCAGCCGCTCAAAGGATTTCATGATCACAGACGTCAAGGCTACAGGCCTGTAGTCATTTAATCCTACGATGGTGGGTTTCTTGGGCACCGGGATGATGGTGGATCATTTGAGGCAGGAGGGGACCTCACATTTCTCCAGTGACTTGTTGAAGATCCTTGTGAAGATCGGAGCAAGTTGATTTGCACAGGTTTTCAGGCATGATGGGGAGACGTTATCAGGTCCTCCAGCTTTCTTTGTTTTCATGCCCTGAAAGAGCCTATTTACATCTTCCTCAGACATCTTTAGTGCAGGCGGATGATCTGAAGGTAGGGGGTTGGTTGCTTTGTGGGAAGAACTTGTTCTTGAATGGGATGTGGAGGAGATGATTTGTGGTGTGAACGGCTTCCTGTCATGTCTGCAGTAGAAGCCATTCAGACGGTTGGCCAGGCGAGGATTCTGTTCAGGATGGGTGGAGGGGCTCCTGTAGGCAGTCAGGTTTCTCAGACCGCTCCATACAGCTGACGTATCACCAGTAGAAAGGCTGTTCTTCAGCTTCTCACTGTAGCTTCTCTTGGCTGCTTTGATCTCCTTTGTTAGTTTGTTCCTGGCCTGCCTGTGCCGCGCCCAATCTCCACTGCTGTGAGCTTCTTCCTTGTCCTTGCGCAGGTTCCTGTGGTGTGGAGTAAACCATGGCTTGTTGTTCCCAAAGGTGCAGAAGGTCTTGGTCTGCACACACATGTCCTCACAGAAACTGATGTATGATGTCACCACATCAGTTAGTTGGTTTAAGTCAGTGGTTGAAGCTTCAAAAATAGTCCAGTCTGTGCAATCAAAGCAGGCCTGTAGCATCTGCTTTGATTCCTCAGTCCACTTCTTAAGAGTGTGAACCTTGGGTTTGGAAGCTCTTAGTCTTACAAGAATCCATCTTGCATAACTCAAAATACCCTTTAGTGATCAAAACAACAGTTTACTGAAAGCACTCCTATAGGTATATCTCAAAAAAATTAATATTGTGAAAAATATTTTTGTAAAATCTTTGTCCCTCATTTCAGAAAGTGGAACTCATATATTATATATATTCATTACAGATATAATGAAATATTTCAAGCCTTTATTTCTTGTAATTTTGATTATTATGGCTGAGAGATAATGACAACCCAAAACTTAGTGCCTTAGAAAATTTGAATATTACATAAAATCAATAAAAAAGGATATTTTAAATAGAAATTTCAGGCTTCTGAAAAGTATGTTTATTTACTTGATGTGCCTCACTTTGCATGAATTACTTGCATCAATGCGGTGTGGCCTGGAGGCAATCAGTCTTGGGCTCTGATGAGGTGTAGCAGCCTTTTAGCTTATCTGCATTGTTGGGTCTGGTGTCTCTCATCTTTCTCTTGACAATACTCCACAGACTGAACCAGCTTTTGGCAATGTAGGCAGGTGCCGAGTTCTGCTGGAAAATGAAATTATCATCTTCATAAAGCTTGTCCACTTCACTTCTTGTGAAGTCTCCCCCCATGATTGTGTAGCCTACTGACCCAGATTGAGAGACAATTTAGAGGCTCAGGAAACCTTTGCAAGAGTTAATGAGCTGATTAGGGTGTCACATCATGAGTTTCCAAGATTTAACATTTCACAATATTATAATTTTCTGAGTTGCTGAATTTTGGATTTTCATTATCTGTAAGCCACAATCATCGAAATTACAAGGAACAAAGGCTTGATATTTCACTCTATGTGTATTTATTCTATATAATTTATCAGTTTCTCCTACTAAAATGACTGGCAAAATGTATTGAACCTTTTAACGATGTTGTAGTTTTTTTAGATGTACCTGTATAACTGCAGCTATGAGCTAGTTTTAGGTGTGATAATCAGAGGCATGGATCAGGTTTTTCTAAATCTTTTCAAGCAGAATACAATTTTCCGTTTCTAAGGACAATAACATATAAACTTGAAAAATGTGCTGCAGGTCCATTAACAATAAAGAGTTTTGAATTTATCAAAAAAAATTATGGAATTACAAAATCATTCCGATTTTTGAGTAAAAACATATGCTCTTCAACTTCGTAAGATTTTGATTTACCCAAATATGTACAATAAAGTACATTCTGTTGGTTGATGCATTCCCTGACCTAAAATTGGGGGAGTTCTAAGTAATGATACATTAATTGAAAGTGAAAAAAAGACACTGATTTCTTTTGTATTTTTAATGTTTTCAAAAGCACACTTAAGACTTATCTTTTTTGGTTTAGCTTTCAGATATAAAAAAAAAAAAAAAGTTGAATTATTCCTAATTTAAGCTTATCATAATTTAGATACATGATGCTTTTTGTTTATCGTGTTCCCTAACAAACTTAACATAGCTGTATTTACTAATAATATATTACACACAGATGGACTCTTTTTATTAACTGATTAATGAAATTCAGTGGTTGTACTGGTTTCTATTTAAGGGAAAAATGTTATAAAGAGTATGAACACTTCTGCAAGGTAGTTTAATTGTATTACTTTGCCCTCACCATGCATCATGAAAACAATGTGGTGTCTCAGTCCCTTAGTTTGAACATGCAAAGCATAGTTGTAGCGGGAAGTCAGGAGTGAAACTGCATTGCAGTCATGTGATGGGTATCTTATGAGTAGGAAAAGTCTAAAGCATCATATTTTCATGATGACCTCTTGTATTTATATATTCACAAAAAACCATGAAAAGAACTTTCAATAATATTTGTGCTGCCTTATTGAGATTTGTTGTAACTGTCTTACACATTTTGTTAGTTTATGAGTCAAAGCCTGACTTTGGACCTGTATTAAAACACATATAATTTTGCAGTCCTGTTATTTTTAAAAAGCTAGTTAACCCTCGAGATGCTCATTAGATTGAAAGTAGGCATTAGTCAGCTATAAACTAATCTCTGCAAACACAACTTTAAATTCCCACTCTTCAACAAAATGTTCAGTATAAATTTTCAGTATAAAATAAAGAGCTGTGATCAATAAACAAATCAGGAAATGCATCTTATCAAAAGCAGAGAGTTTCAGTTTCAGACTTTAGCGCCTGTGAGGTTTTGAGTATGAGTGAGGCATCTGTAATTAAAGTTAACTCGAGTATAGCCAGGCCCTACAAGAGAACTGTGTGGAACTGATGCTGACCTGGCTGATTGATTTTACAAGCTTAAGGCCCAGGTATGTCAGCCTGTTTTAGTCCTTTAAACGCCAAGTGAAATAAAATTTTTACTATCATCATTCTTGTTAAAACCAACATGAAAGATATTTCTCATTAGTAGTGCCATTACTAAAAGGGGTCACTCTATATGTTTTTAAAATTTAAATACCCGTTTTCCTTACTGCACTGAAATCTGTTTGACACTAAAACAATATCTTTCATAAGTTTTCAATATTCAGTTTTTATAACAAAACAATTTACCTGATGTGTGCAGGTTCTGTATGTGGTATTTTGCAGCAATGATGGAAATCTTTAGCAGTCTAGCCCTCTGGTAGACCTATTACAATCAAATAATGAAAAATTTGATGTAAGATAAACATAACCATAGATTAGTCTCTGTATAGCAGCATAAGAAATTATTGACAGCACTGGCAGATATTAAGCCCTGATTTGTCCTTTTCTGTCATCAATACATAATTGTGTTTACAATAATTTTCTACTAAATCTGGAAAATTTATCAAGCTGATGACACAGTCTGAATAGTATGTTTGAGCTATTAATTAGTATTAAGCTAAGGTAGATCAAACTGGAATCCAAATGAATAAGCAAACTGACTCTCGAAACTAGGGGAAAAAAGCTAAGCTGAGTTTTTACTTCACTGAACCCTTTAATGTGTGATAATTCCAACAGGCTGCAGCTTAGAGAATGCTCAGCTAGCTGTCTGCCCATTTATATAACTTTCAATGTCCAAAATAATTTGACATCTAGTAAAGGTTCAGAAACTGGTTATCACATCCATCAAATTGAGTTTAATTACGTGGAACAATGAGCCAAAAGTGGCATGTGTTGTTGTCTGAGAAGATTAGAATACTGTCAGTCCTCTTACCTCTAACCCTGATACAATAAGAAAAGTGCTGTTGATGGTAAGCCATTTTTCAAGGTTTGCTAAGCTTTCCCAAATATAAATTATGTATACACTAACTTCAGTTGTGGAAAAGTTGGGAATTTAAATCCCTGCTTCTTTAGTACTAAATACTTTTATTGCACCAATATTAAGTGCCTTTCAAAAGTATTCACATCCCTTGAATTTTTTAACATTTTGTCACATTAAAACCTAAAACTTCAATGTTCTTTATTTATGGAACCACCTCTTCTTGCAAATGTGTCCTGCAAATAAGTATTTTAGGGTATTTCACTTCCAGCTTTGTACATTTAAAGGCTTAAAATTTTGCCGGTTGTTTGCATAATAGCATGCCTAGATGACGTCCTCTCTGGAGGGCTGATGCCTCTACCCAGCCTCAGCCTATGTGTCACCTCAGAGCACCAGAGCCAGCTACTTGTCGCTTCAGCGTACCGGAGCCCACTCCTCGTCGCCTCAAGCTGCTGCTGCCACTAAACCACAACCTCCAACATGCGGCTCATTACTTAATGTTCCTGTTCCCAAGTTCTCATATTTGACAGTTGAGGGCGACCCACATCGTTCCTGTCCCTGAGTTCTCTGACTTTCATCCCTGCTTCTGCTAATAAAGGCATCCCCACAACATGTTTCTGCCACCACTTAGTTTCTATTCAAGATGATGTGCGAGCAGATTTTTGGCCATACATAGTGAAAACAAAGTTTTGGGATTTTATTTAGGGGCATCAAAATAAAAGGAGCTGTATGCAAATGCATGCCACACTTTTCAGATTTTTTTTTTTTTTTTTTTTTTTTGGAAAACCATTTAACATTTTCTCTCTGCTTTACAATTACGTGTTACTTTGTGTTATGCTGTCATTTAGAATCCCTTAATTAAACTTTTGTTTGTAATGTGACAAAACGTAAAAAGTGAACAAATACTTTTGCAAGACACAGTGCAGGATGATCTGTCTTCACCAAACCTTCTGACCGCTCTTTACAGTAGATGTTCTGAGTGTATTACATATTGCACATGAATGTGCATTAATCACCATGATATCATGTGTATTGCATGTTTGTGTTTCATTAATATCGGACAGTTGTGATCACATTGAATCTCGTTTTACACAGGCACAAACGGACGCACGTTAAATGAGCGTCATGCCTGCTGGGGGACCTGAAAAGCTGCGACCGCCTTCCTCCTCTCTCTCTTGCTCTTCCACCTCTGGTGCCAAGCCACCCATTGTGTTATGTAAATCATCTGTGATTTGACACCCCAGCCACACATCTTCATTAGGTTGACGAAGAAGAGAAAGGAGCTTTTTCTGCATTCTTTAGGGCTGATTTGTTACATTATGTAATTGGATAACTCCAAAGTCATGTTACAGACATTTATCTGCACCTGGCAACTAACTGGACACAAGTCAGACCTGACCCATCATTTATTTCTCATTGAGACATAGTTAGACCCTCAGAACTCATTAACTGACAGGAAAGAGCAAGGAAACTGATACCAAATATATTTTTCTTCCAGCTCCTAATATATAAAAACCCAAACTTGGGAGTTTTTTAAGAGATGCATCTGTTTAACACTTCACATGATAACTAGCACTACTAAAAGTCTACTTATTAATTTTAAGACAGCTTATCGAAACCGTCAGGATAAAATGCAAAAAAATAGGTCAGCTTTATGTTTTATTTATTTGCAACAAGAAAAAAAATGTGCATGCTCGTACTGGATGTGACATCCATCACTGCATATTTTAAAAGTCACAGCACTTTTTTTTAGAAGACTTACTCCATGCATTAACAGTGCCTAGCTGGGTGCTTAAAAATAGGCTCACTGAATCATCCCATTGACACTTATCCCACAAAACTGGGACTGGATGTAGACATTTTAAAATGCTAGACTATCGTTGCATTAATCTTCCAGAGCTTTATTGTGTAGCACAGGGAGTCCATTATCCCTTGATTCAGCATGGGGATCGTAAGGATGTCTAGCCCATCACAGAAGTTTTTCACATTTCCAGAAGAGAATTATTATTATGTCAGCACATTCCCTTCATTCTGTATATCTGTGATTCTCATTTATCTAAGTTTCACTGTATCTTTTCTGAAACATTTTTAAAAAAGTGGCGACGCTGCAAAAATGGTGCCACTCGGAATTATGTTTATCACAACCAGACATTTTGAAGCACAATCCACAAGACCAGTCTTAAGTGTGTTGTATGAGAGTGATATTTTTCCTCACATCAGCTTCAGATTTATCTCATCACTCCTCATTATCATTTGATGTCCATCCACCGTGATGCTGCAATCCTTGCTTTACATCAAATTACTCCACAGTCCCTTGACTGCCCAAAACACTTCCCAATCCCCACTCTCCTCCTTTAACTTCCCCTCAGGCTTCATCCAAGTGTGACAGATAGGGCCAAAGTAGGAATAAAATCAGCAGGCCAAGCCTCCAATAAGATTAAGTTCTGCTACGTGTCAGCTCAATGTCTGTCCTTTTTTTCTCCCTTAGTTTGCCACATCTGCATACATTTAGCATTAACATCAGGAAAAGTTTGAAGTAGGGGACTTGATTAAATATGAGCTAGATTGAGTGTTGAGTGTTGTTGAGGGAAAGTAGCAGCCAGGTCCTGCTAATCAAAAGTTCCTGATCAACTGATCATCCTCTGTGTGACCACCTCTATCTAAGCAGGAGTTTTGGAGTTTTCAGATTAGAAGCATGCAAGTTTGTGCTAACACAATGCCAAGAAGAAAAGACATTGGCAACAACCTTAGAGAAGCAACTGCTGCTGAACCTCAATCTTGGTAGAATTATAACACTATTTCCAAAAAATGTAAGCTCCATAATTCTATAATGAGAAAGGTTATTCACAAGTGAAACATACTGAGGACAATAAACAATCCTGTGAATAGAGTGGAAAATCTTGCAAATTCAACCGAAGTTTAAATTGCACAAATCTCAGAGAAACTCTAAAATTTCTGGAGCTCCATCTCTGACTCTACAATTCCCAACTACCATTTAAAAAAATTAAGTTCATGATTGTGTCATTAGAAAAAGAGAAGTATGGCTTGTTTGATAATATTTCTCTTCAGGATTACCTCATATGGTCAAGCATGGTGATATGGAGGTAGTGATTTGTGTTTCATTTATAGCCATAGGACCTTGGCACCTTGTAGTTGACCACAATATATTTTGTATACAAAGGTATTCCAAGGCAAAATATAAGGCCAGCTAAAGCTTTACTGAAACTCTGCCAAAGGTGGTTCTACATGATCGTGAATCATACGGTGTTTTTTGTTTTTTTCCACATGGTTTCCTGTTTCATTTATGTTTGGACAGTAGCAGTGTGAAATCTGTGGTGTGTTTTTGAACACTTCGGTTTGAATATTTTTGGAACCTGGTAAGAGCCTTATCACATTCATTGTATCCTGGTACTTGGAACCCTGGTTGGGGGAGGCATTACTTTCTTTTTACCAAATACTGTTTGTTTACTATTTTACCAAATACTGAATAAGTTAATGTGAAAGAGCTCTGTATTTTACAACTCTGAAGGAAGATAACCAAACTTTCATGAGGAAGAAAAACTTTTGAGCTGTATTGAAGACGCTTAGGCCACGCAGATTGTTTTTAGATGTTCTGAAGGCAAGAAAGGGTAACAAGTCAATCAAGGTGGGCTATTATTCACTCTCACCAGCGATGCCAAATCAGAAAGAGTGAATGCTGTTACAAAATGAGATTGTGGCTGGATTTTAGGAGGTTCATGAGTGTTCTTTTTATACAGCCCAATGCAGGCCAGTTCTGGGTCATTAGGGACACCTTCTGATGCTGTGCACCATGCCAGCCAACCTTCGGACTGCATGCTGACTAGGAAAGGCCAAACTCTGGTGGAAAGGAAACTTAACACAGACTGATAAAGGAAATAAGCATTATTTAAAATAGGAAAATGACTACATTGAAACCATATTTTGAAATACATCTTAAGGCTTTGGAGAAATAAATAAACCTTTTTTGACATAACCAATTTTCTCTAGTATCTGGATTTAGACTCCGACAATTTAAGAGAGATGTGCACAGAATGTAATCACACTATCGCCTCAAAATCTCTGAAGACAGAAAGAAATAGTTGCTGTAGAGAATCTTTGTTTTAACATCAGGTTCTGTTTCACTCCTGTTTGTATCCACATTAGCCTTGCAGTGGGGTAACACAGCAGGGGAGTCTATGCGCACTATATTGGAATTATCCAAACTGGTCTTATTTGTCATGTGTGTCATGTTTTGTTTAATAAAGTACTCAAATGCATCAGGCTGAAACCGAAAGGGCAGGAGTATGGCAGACATTGGAGGCAACAGAAGAAACCAGAAAGAAACAAAGAAAAATCAGGAGCTTAAATACTGAGGCAGAGGTGGACAAATGGCAAGCAAACCAGAAGAGCAATCGGAGGAGATGTGGAGCAGCTGTGGCAGAGGGAAAGCAAACCAGCTGGGGCAGGGAGACACAGGCCCTGTCCCAATACCCACACTACACCCAAACACCCCTCTATGAAGTGTGTACTTTGTAAAAGTGCATGTTGGGGTTGAAGCGTGCAGGTTACAAGGGTGCAAAATTGGAGAACTGGGACAGTAGGGATCACGTAATCGACTAACACCTCTGCGCCGCAACTGTGACATTAAAAATGGCAGGACTCGTTGCTGTTTTTGCAGTTTTGCTGCTAAGAAAATATTTTAAAACTTCAACAAGCAATTGTTTGAGGAGAAGAAAGCGCAGGAACCGAAGGAAGCGTATACACCAGAGAACTTGGTGATTGGCTAAAGAGATATTTCAACCCCTTAGAACAGATACGTTGGAGCAGAAGCACAAATAAAACTTGGAGAAAACCAACTCTTTAGGTCTGATTTAAGGTATTGCTATTGTGTTTTTGTTAGGTTCTCCATGTCCCATGATTTCTTTCACAGTTTAAAATCAGGTTCATTACATTAGGTTGTGATCCAAAATTGCGCTTTAATATTGGCTGTGAGATGTACTGGTTGTTATAATGTTGTGTTGTTCATGCTTTCTGTGTTCCTTTTTAGAGTTTCTCTCATTCTGTCATTCAGACAATCTAATGTAGTTTCTCTTGAATCTTCAGTTTCCACACCCTCTCTTCCCCTGATCAGCCAATTAACTTGCCAGGAGCCTTTTTTGTGAACTGTTCCTGTGGTCTGATGAAACTAAAATCAAAGTGTTGACCATAAAGGCCATTGCTGCATTTGGGAGAAAATGTGGGACACTTGCAGGCATTAGAATACAATGCCAGATGTGTAGTACTGGGGTGGTAGCCTCATGTTGTGAGAGTATTTTATGTTTGACTTAAATTATACAGTTTGAAAGGCAATTCATCTAAATACTAAGGAAATGTTTGTAAACATTTGAAAAATATATTGCAGTCGGGTCTGATAATGTCCTCGAAAGCAGTGCTTAGATTGGGTGAAACACTGTCTTCATTGCCCTTTCTTAACAAATTATGATTAAGTTTGTCAATATTTTAGTTTGTGGAGTCTCCATGCAACTAGTTGACAATCACTGCTCTTTAAATACAAAGCACTAAAATATAATGTTTGGAGGTGTTGCCCAAAAATATTATTAATGCCCATATATTATTAAGTTTTAATTATTAATAAACAAATGTTTATAAAATAAAATGACATTTTTGGCATCTCGACTAGATTAAGGTGGGAAACAATCAGCCCCATCACATTTGTTTGTTCATCTCTTCATTGCTCTCAGTAATGGTGCCAGCTGTCACTTGTTTATCTGCAGAGGCATCTTAGGCATCAGGGATCTTCATAGCATGCTGAGTGTGATTATCTCATACATCCTTCCTGAGAAATATAGCAGAAAATGTAATAAGTGAGAAACTGAATATTTGAGATTCCTGAGTGTATTAACAAGTGAAAAAAGTGCGTAATTGCTCTGAGCTCATAGGAATTTTTTGTTGCAGGTGTGGAGCATGAGGGGGATTATTGGTACTAACGGGAATATTTCAGGTCCACTATGACGGCATGTTAGAAAATCATCTCCAAACAGATTTGAGTAAAACATACAATGAATTTCAGTTGTCTTAACACCAGCACACTATGTTACAGGAGCAAGTAAACACTATGATGTTTATCCAGAGATGGGCGAGCCCTGCTTTGCAGACTGTGCACAGACACACTCTGTCAACTGCATCCAAATTAGCTTTTTCCATTGGAGCAACTTTTAGTGAGTGTGGATTTCAGCAAACCCTGTGATGCACTCATATCTCCTGCACTACTGCATTCTTACATGAAAGATTATCTCAGCTCTTAATGCAGTTGGTTTCCATTTCCAGTGCCAGGAGTAAACAAAAGGATGCAGTTGTGGTTTCTCTGTGAGGCACTTTTCTTAATAAATATCAGTTTATGACAGTAAAATAGCTCTTTGTTTGATACAGGGATGTCCAAAGTGCGGCCAGGGGGGCATTTGCAGACCTAAGAATGATTTTGTGCAGCTGTCGAAAACAATTCAAAAATTTTGCAAATTTGCCCCACCAGCACAGGTGTTTGATGCTTTTTATTGAACTAAAAAACAGGATAAAATTTTCATTGCAATGAGGCCTTTTAAAAAGATGCAGACATATAAAAATCTTCATACAAATGGAAATTAGTTGGTATAGCACTAAGTATTTCTCTTTTATTAAACACGCCTTTTGCTTTCATTCTAATTTGAAAATGTGGTGTAAATTGGACCAGTCATTTTTACTGAAAAGCAACTTTGGGCGTGGACATTTGTTGAGGTTCACAAAATAAAGCAAGCATTAGGAAAAGGAGGGACCAATATCCTGTTCTATGCTGAGAATACACAGACAAAACATTTATAGACAGAGAAAGTTGAAAACAATTCCCCAACAAATGAAGTACACTGAATGCCTTTAGATTCAGAGGGCATTTTTCTTAAAATAAATTGACTACTTTGAAAAAAACATGTATTCCGGTTTTTTGCTGAGCTGGTAAAAAAATAAGAATTTTACTGTGAAGTTGTTCTTTTTTCGTTTTTAGTAAAATAAAAAATTTTTTTTCTGGCCTGGAAGTACTTTTAACTGGGCAATTTAGGCAGGTGTGTGACTTAGGTTACCATTTTGCGCGTTGGTGCAATTGTTAACACTGTTGCAAGATGGTCCTAGGTTCAAGTTCTGGTCTTGGCTTCTCTGTGTGGGGTTTGCATAATGGCTAAATTGCCTTCTCAGCATGAGGTTAAGTTCTTCAGTCTTGCTAATGATGCAGTTATTTGATTCAGGTGTGCTGAAGCAGGAATACATCTCAAAGTTGCAGGATACTCCCCAGAACTGGAGTTTGACACCATGGTTTGAGAGTTACAGGGGTTGGACAATGAAACTGAAATACCTGGTTTTAGACCACAATAATTTATTAGTATGGTGTAGGGCCTCCTTTTGCAGCCAATACAGCGTCAATTCGTCTTGGGAATGACATATACAAGTCCTGCACAGTGGTCAGAGGGATTTTAAGCCATTCTTCTTGCAGGATAGTGGCCAGGTCACTACGTGATACTGGTGGAGGAAAATGTTTCCTGACTCGCTCATCCAAAACACCCCAAAGTGGCTCAATAATATTTAGATCTGGTGACTGTGCAGGCCATGGGAGATGTTCAACTTCACTTTCATGTTCATCAAACCAATCTTTCACCAGTCTTGCTGTGTGT
>JAHUTJ010027140.1:0-12365 GCA_036250325.1 Characodon lateralis
TGGGTCCTTTGTAGGGCTTGGAGTTCATCCAACTTGTTTCCCAATGATCTCACATTGCCCATCATAATCGACGGAAGAGATGCTTTGAACTTCCTCCTTCTCTCTCTTCTCTTAGCACCTGCTCTGCATCCATGGTGTCTCCTTTTCAACTCATCAAGGATTTGGGGTTGTAGCTGAAGTATTATTTGAGCTTTTGAGATATTAATCAGCTGCTCCCGGTTGTAAGAAACAACCCTGTTGCCATGGCAATGTATCATAACAAATGTCCAAAAATAGAAAGTATTAAGAAAAATCCTCCAAGCTGCACAGCATCCGACACTGGAGTGGACAGTCATCCAAAAAAAATCAACTGTATCCACCACAAGAGGAATAGTTCCCAAAAAAGAATAAATCAGAATCAAAAGTAACAGAGCTACTCCAACCTGCTGCCACCTTGAGCGGCGCAATTCTAGAATGTGTTGCCTGCACACGCCGGGTCAGAGGAGACCATATTCTCTCCTGACTGCTCTGGGAGTTCCGATATTTTGGGTCCGAACCACTCCCTACGTCTTCCACTCTATGTACTCCTTATCCTCTTCGTCGGGAGCACTGTCTCCGAGCAAGTTTGTCAAATTGAGTACCTCACACAAAGAGACTGAGGAGGAAGGAGAGAATGTCGTCGATAGTGATACAGGGACCAAGACAAGAGATGAGGTCGACGCGGAGCCCTCCAGCAACTCACGACTTCCGCAAGCTTCGCAGGAGCGGGATGAAGTCGACGGATGGATGGATGTCTTCCACGCTCATATCTACTGTGAGAAGCAGGTTGCTTCATCTGCTCAACGTGACCTGTGATAAATTCCAACCAAGAAAGCTGAGGCTGTGACACAGGTCGCTCTAGCCCAAATCGACACCGATGACCACTTGATGTGGATGAAGATTATTATCAACTCCACTACGATCCCATAGTGAGTCGACTCTGAACTCTGCATCTCATTTCCGCTGTTCAGAATAAGCCTAAAAGCAGAAGATCAGACTGTGAAAATAATGGTGGAGACGGTCTTGTTTGAACTGAAATCTTCCTGTAGAATTCACACAGCGATTCTAGAGACGTATGCAAACACTTGTGAAGTTTATCGTCCAAGACAACTCTATTGGAGAGCCTCATTATTATTATTATTATTATTATTATTGAAGTGAGTGAACCTTCTCAGGTACGCTGTCTTGTGATTGAGCGAATAAAAAAAGTATATCCTCTGACTTTGTGCTCTTGTTGTTACTGAAGTGGTGTCTGTAAGAGACAGAGATGGGGGGGGGGGACAGATCCTGACAAAGGTATATTGTAACCTGTCACACCCTGGAGGTTTATGTGGCGTAGATATTTATTTATTTATTTACTTCTCCCCCTTTTCCAGAGGGGATCAGTTGGACCCCAGCTATGCTTTTCATTTTATTTTTTTTTACTTCTCCCCGCTGTCTTAGAGGGGTCGGTTGGACCCTGGGTTATGTTTTTCATTTTATTTTATCCCCTTACCCCTCCCGTCCCAGATGGGGTCGAGTGGACCCCAGCTATGCTTTTTATTTTATTTATTTATTTATACTTCCTTCCCCCTTATTATTTTTTGTTATCTTTATGTCTTGGTTTGGGGTAGGAAAAGACTGTTTCTCGCCTCCTGTGATATCTACCTTGCTCTGTACAAGGACAGCGGGAGGGTTAAAACATAGTCACATCCAAAGTAGTGCATGAAGCACATTTTTGTTTCTACGCCAACTGAGTCATGTACATAGCAGTTGCAGGTCTCGGACTCTCATTTCTTAGAGTACCGCAGAGCTAATATGACTAACAGCTAGTCATATTAGCTTAGCAACTGGTTTTTAAAACGCTATTATTTTGTAAAGGCTTTTTACAGGCTAATGCACGTGTTGATCAATAGGAAACAATAAAACAACATTTTGGGAAAAAATGCATTAACAGATTTTATTAACTGTCACATATTACAGCTGAGGAATAATAGCTCACTGTAAATGTTTGGTTCTCTGAATTACTTTTACCCTGTTTTTTCATTTGTGTATCAATTTCATGTCTTGTTTGGATTTTGGGTTTTTTGTATTGTAACCCACTTTTAGACGATTGCAAACAGCATCACCAGCCAACCTTGTGGACCAGTGGAGAGATGTCCCTCCAAATAATTGCTGAAAATCAAGAAACATATGAGTTGTCTGTGAAAGGTCGAAGGAAATTTGAGATACTGAAAATGCTGAACAATGCTCTGGAGATCCGGGATTGGGTGGAACAGAACCCGATGATGATGGTCGTGAGGATGTAAAGTCACATGATAAGAAAACTGCAGATGGGTTGTTACTGGTTGGGGCTATATCCTTATAAAGTAAGAAAGATAATAAAGGAAATATGTCACAGCCTCCTCTTCTCTCTTCACAGGCTGAGGCTATCGAACATTCTGAAGGTGATGATGATGATAATGATTCTGAAGGTGTAAGTTCACCTGATAACAAAACGGCAAATAGGTAATTGTTTGTGTAGAATGCATGCTGCTGAAGAAACAAAGCAAGCAACACAAATTACAAAACATTTTTCATTTATTCCTTTCACAGACTCAAGCTAAGCCTGAGGGAGGCTAGTTGGGAGGCTGCCAGTCCGATGACGATGCTGCAGATGTATGATTAGTTGACAAAAATAAAAATACATAACTATTAGCCCACACTGCCAACCATACTGAAACTCTCCTGCCTTCTGCTGTCTTCACAGGACTACCAAACTGAGGGCCGCAAGACATAAAAAGAAATAAATGAATAAATAAATAAATGAAGAATAAAAAAATAAAGCAATCAGCAATAAATGAATAAATAAATAAGAATGTTTCCTGAATTCTCACATGTGTTGTCATAAAGAATCCTTACAATTTTCATTTTATCATCTAAGGTGGAAATACAAAAGCCACAAAACAGCTGAAGCCTGTCTCTCACACAAATGTCAGCATCCTTTAAACCTTTGCATGATCTCTTTGGCCTCAAGCCAGCGTATGGACCTCCTAGGCTAACTTACATGTCTTAGCCAGACTGGGCCCCCATTCACCAGCTCACTATGCACTAACCCTAAACTCACAGCACTCATACCTAAAACTAAAATTAAAAACCCACAGGTTCCAACACCCAAGGATTTCACCCAATTACATTGGATTCAAAATAAGTTCAATAAAAGTGTTTTCACTAAAGACAAAACAGGGAATCCTAAAAGCAAAAAACTGTGTTTACTTGTATCCCTGCAGTGCATCAACACGTGCTGATTCTGAGCCAGAACTGAGCAGAACTCAACTTAAATACACACCAGTTTCAGTTAGTCATCGCAGAAACATTTTTCTCAGATTATGTCTTGTTCTCAGATCATCTCTTTATATATGCCATAATGCCATAATTGTATACAGTTATAATGTTTATGATTGCCCTCTGTTTCACACAGTGTGGTGGTTGCCCGTTGGGCTTGTTATAGGCTTGTTTTCATAGAGCTGGTTGCTTGTTTTTCTTGCAAGATGTGATTTTTACTGGTCCTCAGTAAGAATCCTTACAATGTTCATTCTTTCATCTAAGGTGGAAATACACAAGCCACATGACAGCTGAAGCCTGACTCTCACTCAAATGTCAGCTATTGCAAGGGCTCCTTTACACCTATACATGAACTATTTGGCCTCAAGCCAGCATAAGGACCTTCTAGGCTAAATTACACGTTTGTGCGAGACTGTCCCCCCGTTTATCAGTCTGATATGCACTAACCCCAAACTCAAAGCACTCATACCAAAACCTAAAGAAGTTTGTGTAAACACTGTATGGTGAAATGCATGTAAAGAGTTGATATTCTAACCAGAGTAACAAGTGATATGGAGGGTTTGTTGCACTACAGCATGGTTTTGGAGCACTCTGGGGTCACTGAATGTAATCCCAACATAAATATTGTCATTGGAGTCACTCTAACTACTTACAACATTGTTCTTAACCTAGGATGCACCTTCAGGTCAACCAATGCCTGCTGAGTTTGCTTTCCAAAGGAGTAGTGTAGTTGCAACATTTGCTCACCAGATGGCAGAGTAGGAACATTGATGAAGAAAACACAGAGCATCTTTCGGGGATAATCAGACCAAAATAGGATCTAAAAGTAGCCAAATATTACCTGGTTGTTTTACCCTGGTTGTTTTATTATATATTCTGTTGCACTGTGCATCACATGCCTTCTTTATATAATTTCTGGACTCTTTTAAGATCATTTAAAAGACCTTCTGCCACATGCTGAGGCTGAACCCTCAGCAGATCTTTCACAGTTCAATCCAAACTCCCCTGCAGTCCATACAACGACTGACCTCCTGCACCCCTAAGGCAGTTTGCAGGAAGTAGTCACGTGGACTCTCTGCTTGCCTGATCCATCAGGATCCCAAACTGCAAAACACAAACTCTGCCGTGAGGAACTGCATATGATGAGGAGAGCCTTAAAACAACTGAATCTCTGAAACACTGAATCAGAGTTTGACTTGTCTGCCTTGAAGCATATAAGCTGACTCCACCCACTAAACTGACCAGAAATAACTTAAGAGGAGTGCACTTTTGTTTTTCAAAGAGGCATTGAAGATTTAATGACTTCTCAATATCAGAATTAAAATGGTAAACCTGTTTTGAAGCACAAATACTGCACAAATTTGCAGAGTTGCAGGTCGCTGGATTTTTTCCTACATTTTGTTTCTTCATCAGTTGAAACTCTGAGAGAACTTTGACCAGATTCCGGGGGATGTTGGAGACATAGAGTCCAAGTGGACCATGTTCTCCGCATCTATTGTCGATGCTGCTGCCCGTAGCTGCACCATAAGGTCTGCGGTGCCTGTTGCGGCGGCAATCCCCGTACCCGGTGGCGGATACTGGCATATTGGCTGTGGTTGGCTTGTGTGGTTGGCAGAGGCAAAAACCCGGGCCTGGGGGGACTTCGGTGAGGCAATGGAGAAGGACTACTGTTTGGCCTCGAAGTTACTCTGGCAAACCGTCCAGCGCCTCAGGAGGGGGAAGCAGTGCTTCGCCAACACTGTTTACAGTGGGGATGGGAGGCTGCTGACCTCGACTGGGGACATTGTCCAACCGGTCCACAGTTTTGTGGACCTAGAGACGGCATTCGACTGTGTCCCTCGTGGTCCCCTGGGGGGGATGGTCCAGGAGTATGGAATCAGGGGCCCTTTATTGGGGGCCATCCGGTCTCTGTACAAGCGGAGCAGGACTTTGGTCCGCATTCCCAGCACTAAGTCAGACCTGTTCCCGGTGCATGTTGGACTCCGGCAGGGATGCCCACCGTTCTTGTTCATAACTTTAATGGACAGGATTTCTAGGCGCAGCCAAGGGCCGGAGGGTCTCTGGATTGGAGACCAGTGGATTTTGTCTCTTCTTTTTGCAGATGACGTGGTCCTGCTGGCCCCCTTTAGCCAAGACCTACAGCATGTGCTGGGGCGGTTCGCTGCAGAGTGTGAAGCAGCTCAGATGAAGATCAGCTCCTCCAAATCCGAGGCCATGGTTCTTGATTGGAAAAGGGTGGGTTGTCCTCTTCAGGTTGGAGGGGAGTTCCTGCCTCAAGTGGAGGAGTTCAAGTATCTTAGGGTCTTGTTCACATGTGAGGGAAGAATGGAGCGGGAGATCGACAGACGGATTGGTGCGGCTCCTCCCACCCCCACTGTAAACAGCGTTGGAGAAGCACTGCTTCCCCCTCCTGAGGCGCCAGACGGTTTGCCAGAATTGCTTCAAGGCCAGCCGGTAGTCCTTCTCCATGGCCTCACTGAACTCCTCCCAGGCCCAGGTTTTTACCTCTGCCACAGCCTGGGCTGCGGCACGCTTGGCCTCAAAGTACCCGTCGGCCGCCTCAGGAGTCCAACAAGCCAACCACAGCCGATAGGACTCCTTCTTCAGCTTGACAGTGTCCCTTACTGCCGGTATCCAACACCAGGTTCGAGGATTGTCACCGCGACAGGCACCACAGACCTTACAGCCGCTACGGGCAGCAGCATCGACAATAGATGCGGAGAGCATGGTCCACTCGGACTCTATATCTCCAACATCCCCGGAATCTGGTCAAAGCTCTCCCGGTGGTGGGAGTTGAATACATCCCTGGCAGAGGGCTCTGCCAGATGTTCCCAGCAGACCCTCACTATGCGCTTGGGCCTGCCAAGTCTTTCTCCTCTTAGACCGGATCCAACTCACCACCAGGTGGTGATCAGTGGACAGCTCAGCCCCTCTCTTCACTCAAGTGTTCAAAACATGGAGCCGAAGGTCTGACGATACGACAACAAAGTCAACCATCAACCCCCTGCCTAGGGCATCCTGGTGCCAAGTGCACTGATGGACGCCCTTATGCTTGAACATGATATTCATTATGGACAATCCATGACTAGAACAGAAGTCCAATAATGAAACACTACTCGGATTGAGATCGGGGAGACCATTCCTCCCGATCACACCTCTTTAGGTGTCAGTGTCGTTTCCCACGTGGGTGTTGAAGTCCCCCAGCAGAATAATGGCGTCCCCTGGAGGGGCACTATCCAGCATCCCTGACAGGGACGCTGGAAGGCCGTATACTCCGCACTACCGCTTGGCCCGTAGGCCGAAACGACAGTCAGAGACCTGTCCCCAACCTGAGGTCGCAGGGATGCGACCCTCTCATCCACCGGGATAAACCCCAACACTAGACGGCTGAGCTGGGGGGCAACAAGCAACCCCACCCCAGCCCGCCACCTCTCCCCGTGGGCCACTCCAGAGTTGAAGAGAGTCCAGCCCCTCTTGAGGAGATGGGTTCCAGAGCCCAAGCTGTGCGTGGAGAGGAGCCCAACTATTTCTAGTCATTATCTCTCGACCTCCCGCACAAGCTCAGGCTCCTTTCCCCCCAGTGAGGTGACATTCCACGTTCCTAGAGCCAGCCTAAGCATCCAGGGATCGGGCGGCTGAGGTCTCCACCTTCATCTGCTGCCCAATCCTCTTTGCACTGGTCCCTCACAGTTCCCCCTGCCGGTGGTGGGCCCACTGGGGGATGGCCTCACGTCTCTCCTTTGGGCTTGGCTTGGACGGTCCCGCGAGGACCAACCCAGCCACCAGGTGCTGTCCGACGTGTCCTGAACCCAGGCCTAATTAAATGCGTTACAAAATTGTAACGCTTGGTAACAACAGTGACCGAACCAACACGTAAGTTTGACCCACCTCTTCCTGCACGAGACCTCTTGCTCTACGCTATGGTGAGTCCCAGCCAGCTATGATCCTTGATGTGCCGCATCAGGTCGGGGTCTTTTTCCAGAGTGGCTGTAGGTGGCAGAGTCCAGCCTCCTGAGTGAGGATGCAGTTGGAGGTCCAGCCCGAGTTCTTAATGTAGCTGCAGACTGTCGACACCGAGGGTTTTTGCTGGGTTCAGTTGAGACAGAAGAGAAACCACTAACGTTTCCTGTTACAGCATTATGACAGCGTCCTCTCCATTGACACATCGTGGAATAGCAAGACAGGGTGGGTAGACTTACACAGTAGGTGATTCTGTCTCAGCTTGCGCTGCTGGGATCTCCACTTATCATACATGGTCCTGTCCGGCGTCAAGCCCTTTTCTTGCCTCTGTCTCTTGGAAGGCACCTGTCCATCCACCGTGACAGGAAACTGCTTGAAAAAAGCACCCATTCCTGTGCCCTCCTCCGGACTGGTATCCTGCGGCCGTTTGGGTGTCTGCTCGCGGCCAGACAGGCTGAGGGTGCGTGAGAAGGAGAGAGAGGGATGTGTGAACATGCAACTGAACACATGCCAGCCCCCAAAACCTGAGTGCGAGGAGTCTTGTTCGTCATATTCAGAGAGCCCGAGGTGGACCCCCACTGCTTTCTTTGCCTCCTCGCTCAGCAACTTGGCATGCCATGCCAGGATGAGCCATGCGTCCTGGCTTGAGACAACTGGGAGGTGGTCACATCACAGCAACACAGAGACATGGAAACACACGTTGTTTGAGGAACCAAATCTAAGCTGAGAAAAGTATTTATCCAAGCCGAATCCACAGCGCTGAGGGTAACTGGATGAGCGACACACTTGAAAATTAATTGAAAATAAATCCAAATTTTATTTGTTCTTCACAGACTGTTGCAGAGAGCACAACTGCAGTCTCTTTTACATGTTATCAACAATCTAGGTCCTTCAACAAAAATAAATAAGCAAATTACTAGATGAAAAACACATCAACAGACAGATAAAGCAGATAAATGGCTTTTACCCCCTTTCCCATATGGCTGTACTCACTGCCGATGCAGATGGCTCAACTCCGTGTGGGCGCTGGTGATAACCGACACACACATGTATATATATAGTTTTCTAATTCGCATTTTGTATTTTAATGATTTTTTTGCAGCACTAATGACCTGTTTTTCAGTGCTTTTTGACAGTTCTCAGACAGATAAATGGGGCAGAGAGAAGATATGTGGCAAATGTCGCCGGGGCCGGGACTAAACACAGGACTGCTGCGTTGAGGATTAAGACCTCAGTACACGAGTTACATGCTTAAACCCCTACACCAACAGTGCAGCACCTTTTTTGTCTGTGTTTTTAATTGTCCAAACACATTAAGCTCACTGCCACAATGGCTCTTCCAGATGCACAAAGAGAGGCTTTCTCACCCTTTTTCATGGCTTTAGAAACATCCTCAGGATCAGCAGTTCCACGCAGTAGTACCTGAGCCTCGTTTTCTGCTCCTCTGTACCGTGGAAGCCCTTTTCTAGATTCTTATGGATTTTTGTGATGTCCTCTTCTGCCCTACAGAGAACCCTCTGGCAGTAGTAGGGGTTGGTGTCGGGCCTGATGACCAGCTTAGCGCTGGAATGAGAAGGACACAAAAATCAGGGAGGGTGGAGGACTTGGACAAGAAACCGATGTGGATCCAAGCTCGTGACACAGAGGTGGGCCGCAGAGTGGGTGCCAAAAGCCTGAGTTGGCCTCCTGTGATGTCATGCAGGTGAAATGTCATGCAACAACAACTCTTGCAAGGGCTCTGCTGTGTCTCTTTGAATGCGCTGATAATGAGCCACTCATGACCAGAACTCAACATGTGAGGAGTTTACCACAGCTGTGGCTCCTTAAATGTGCTCCTAACCCTAAGGCTAGTGGATCCTTTGGTTGTGTCCCTCACGCCACATCAAGGCAGGATCTGTGTGGAGGTTTTTTGTTTTTTTTTTAAAGGCAAAATTACACAAAGTGGAACTTGAGATGCAAAAAAAACCAAAACAAAAAGCCCTCACAAGGGCTTTCTTGTATGCTAGTTAAGCTCTGATCTTACTTGTTTTGCAGGCCCTGTAAGACCTTGCCGGCAGTCCAGCTGTCCTCCAACGGTTTACATACTCTTTGTACACCCAACCTGGCTTCACAGAACTGTCCGTGTTTGTGATGGCAATCTCCTTTGGTTCCCACTGCTTGGTGGTAGCAACAGGCCTGAAGACGACCTTTGAAACATGGATCTCAGGCTGTTCTTCATCATCCAGTAGAGGAGCTTCCTTCGGATCTCTCTCTGGATCTTCTTTTGGAAGGTCAAGTTTCGCTTCAACCCTGTGGTAGGAACCACCCTGTATGGAATGATATAGTGCAACTTCCACAAGTTAAAGCCAAAGACTTTAGGAAGCAGCGATGAGGAAAGGACCTGAAGTCTCTGTAGCTAAGCCTGAAAAAAACCCATGTCTATGATTAGGTGCTTGAGTTTGTCAAATGCAATGAAGTCGTGGTTCATCAACATGCCGACACAGCTAACAAACACCAGCACCAGGAACCTCCTCGCTTTCCTCTTCCTCGTAGGGAGCCTAGGCAGAACAGGGACAAGCCATGGCATGCCGTAGTCTCTGTATCACTCCAGCGATTGTGCATAGCGAGCCCGTCTATTTCTAGTTGATATCTCTCAGCCTCCCGCACAAGCTCAGGCTCCTTCCCCCCCAGCGAGGTGACATTCCACGTCCCTAGAGCCAGCCTAAGCATCCGTAGATCGGGCTGCCAAAGTCTCCACCTTCGTCTGCCACTCAGTCCTCTTTCCACCGGTCCCTCATGGTTCCCCCTGCAGGCGGTGGGCCCAATGCGGGATGCCTTGCGTCTCTCGTTCGGGCTTGTCCCGGCCAGGTCCCGCGAGGAGCTACCTAGCCATCGGGCGCTCTCCGACGAGTCCCGACCCTAGGCCTGGCTCCAGGGTGGGACCCAGGCTCCGCCGTACCGGGTGACGTCACATGCCTCCATTTTATGGTCCTCATGAAGGTGTCTTGAACCACTCTTTGTCTGACCCGTCACCTAGAGCCTGTTTGCCATGGGAGACCCTAGCATGGGAATCAAGAAGGATTCTTCATAAAATGAAGAACATTATGGAGAACCCTGAGCATCCTCTTCATGAGACTGTCCTACAACAACAGAGTGTCTTCAGTCAGAGGCTTCTTCAGATGTGCTGTAAGAGAGAGCTCTACAGGAGATCCTTCCTGCCCACAGCAATCATCATCTACAACGGCTCTTTGAAGAAACCTACATAAGAGCTACAACAACATTTAATTTCCCTTTGGGATTAATAAAGTATTTTTGAATTGAATATTGAATTGAATTAAGCCCCAGACAAAATAGCCTCTAGGATCATTCGAGCACTCAAACCCCTCCACCACATTAAGATGGCGGTTCAAGGAGGGGATATTCCAAAAGCAGTTTCTAATAACCCTAACCCTAACTGCATAATCCGAAAGCAGTTTGCAATAAAGTTTCTTTTTATAAATATCAAACAGAGCTTTAAAGTGTTAGCTATAGTGTAATAAAACTGATAAACACAAAAATGAAGGGCATATATCTTATAACCTCAGTTTGAGTTAGTCAGGTTTATAAACACACCATAGTATTTTAACTATAGGAAGCCTGTCCAGTAATTCTGTTTGTGTGTGCGTTTAATTTGTGTTGAATTTGAGTCTAATTTGATCATTCTGAACCTGACTGGAAAAAGTCTAAACTTTTGTAAATCAAAATCCTGTTTTGAGGGGAAAATTTGTCCCTCTCTGGACTTCCTTTTGTTTTACCATAAAGAACTGACCTAATGTTAGTATGATACTCTTGAGGATCAGACCTGCTTTGTAGTCAAATTGTTATTGTGACAACCCTGAGTTGGCATAAAGCATTGCTTATTTAATAAATAATCAGAAAGTTTAAAATGTTTTACCCTTTAAACAGGCGTTCCATGGGCTGGCCAAGACCCTGTTTACTTCTTTGCAACTGCTCCCCAGACCTGAAAAACTCAAAATTCCAATTAATCTCAGGTCAGGAAACAATGTAAAATAAATTTAGCATGCCTCATATACCCTAATTTTTAATTAGCATGAAACAGTTATTCATTCCACAAAAACGAACAGACAAAATGGACAGACACTGGCCACATAAAAGTTCGATTAAACTGTAAATACCAAATAAAAAAAATAAAATATATATCTTTTCCACCCTGTATTGTGTCAGCAAAGCTGTATTTGACCTTATTTTGTTTTAACTTAGAATCCTGTTTCAAAAATAAGTGGAGCCACTTTGTTTCTCTTAATGGGTAAAAATAGTGTCTCATCGTTTTTCCTGTGACTCGTCGCTTATTTCGGGACCTAAACACGATCCATCAAACTATTTTAAATTGTTAAACCATCTTTGTGGGAAAAACTCACTAATATACTTTTCCTCCCTGTTTCCCATGCTTGCTAGGCATGGAACTAATTTTCTCGTAATATCTCAGTCATTCTTTCTCTTCACACACACACACACTTTTATACACTCTGGTCAACCAGGCATTCCAGCACCATTTTCTGGTCCAGATGAGAACTTGTTTCTTTATCTCTCAGACACCAAAGCTTATTCGCAGCAGAGTTTATTCAGTGAGCTAGGGTGTGTTAGCTTAGCATCTAGCAGTCAAAATCCGTCAGTGTAATGTGTCCCCCCGTTACTTCTGGTAGCTCACTGTTATCAGATCACACGCATTCACATTGGGCAGTTGATGTTACACTTTTATATTTACACAGCTGTTTACTCAAAAAAAAAAAAAAAAAGGAGTGGGCAGCTTTTAAATCTTTTTCTTAACAAGGTTAGATGCCCATTTAAACTTGTACACTCCCCCCAGCAGTATTTTGTGACCCTCTTATGGAGGTTCTGGACCTGACAACCTAGTCTTCCCTCTCTCATCTTTTCTAGAGGAACCATCTACATAAACTATTTTGCCGTGCAAAAGAGGTAAATCCTTCAAATCACTTCTTGTTTTTGCTTCTTTTTCTGCTAATTCTTGACAATCATGTTGAATTCCATCTTCAGGTGTGGGTAACAATGTTGCTGAGTTTAAAGTGGTGCACCTTTCTATAGTT
>JAHUTJ010027141.1:0-12361 GCA_036250325.1 Characodon lateralis
GCTCCAGAATATGAGAACATGCTTGTTTCACTCTCTACTGCTTCAACTGTGTGTTTTAATAATTATTGCATGGATTACACATAAGGATATAAGGATATTTATTGTAACTTTTATGGAGTTAACTGTGGCAGTTACTGAATGCTGCATGGATTACATGGAAAGATCTCACTTTATTTTGACAACATCCTACCATTACAACTTTTTAGGTACATTCCAGCATTGTCCTGCCGGAATGTGACCCACTGTCCCAGTGTCAAGTCTTTTGTATCCTCTAACAGGTTTTCTTCCTGGACTGCCCTGTGTTCAGCTCTATCCATCTTCCCATCAACTCTCAATATTTTCCATGTCCCTGCTATATGAAGGGATCGCACAGGATGATACTGCCACGCCCCATGTTTCCGAGCAGGGATGGTGTTTCCAGGGTGCCAGGTTCAAAACCTGGATGATCCCCCATTTACATGTGCCCAGGGTAGGGCTATTGGAATGCAACCTATAAAAAAAGAAATGTTGCGACCTAGACCCCATTTCACAAATCTAAAGGAACTGTTTTCCAAAAAAAGAGTAAGATTTATTTACGAAGCGTATGACCATACATTAAAGAAAGAAGCACTGACTTCAGGTGAACTCAGGCCAAAACAACAAACTATCTTCCCCAGTTAGTAAACCCTGTGCACCTGAACATGGCTGGATCCAAGAAGTCCAGCAGGGATGAACCCAAAGATCTCCTGTATAAAAGAGATCTCAGTCAGATCTACAAACAAAAAGCGAAAACACAGACCAAACAAAATGTACGGCCAGGGCCTTAACAGATGTGCAGTGTTAGTTTTCCTCCACTCTTGAATTTCATCTCTCTATAACGTTAATTTCTGCACTTTTGATGTGTGTCCTTCATTGTTTGTGGCAATACGTAAACGTGGACTCTTATGACCAGATTTCTATAGTACTCTCCTAATAGTAGTAGTTGACAGATTCAACCACCTGAGCTGTGAATCTTTGCAGCTCTTCCAGAGGTAACATGACTTTGCTTCTCAGAGTAATGCTCTCCTTACCCTGCCTGTTTAGTTTGATAGCCATGCATTAGTGGGTTTCAGTTTTCCCATACTTTTTTCATTTTTAGATGATGGATTGAACAGTGCTTTGTGATATGTTCAAAGCTATGAATATTGTTTTGTAAGCTAACCCTGCGTTTAATTTCTCCACAACTATATTCATGACCTGTCTGCTGTGTTTCTTGGTCTTCATCATGCTGTTCATTTACTTATGTTCTCCAACAAATGTCTGAGTACTTTACAGAACAATTATATATACAGAGAACTGCACACAAGTAAACTCTATTTAGTAATTAGGTGACTTCTGAATGCAGTTGAATACACTGGATTTTATTTAGGAGTGTCAAAGTAAAGTGGGCTGAATACACATCACACTTACAGGTTTGTATTTGTGAAAAACATAAATTTTTTATTAGGTTTGTTGAAGTTTGTTTGTAATGTAACTGAGTGTGAAAATTCCAAGAGCAGTCATTGGTTTACAGTTGCTCTGGAAAATGTCCAATATTTATTTTGTTCCACAATCATGTTCTGTCTTCTGTCTCACACTAAATGAGTAATTCACCATCTGCCTAATTTCCTCCTTTCCCTCAATATTTTCCTGCCATTCTTCTCACATCTGTTTCTCTTCTTACTTCTAGGTGAAAAGCCCTACATTTGTCCATATGAAGGCTGCAACAAACGCTACTCAAACTCAAGTGACCGCTTCAAGCACACCCGCACCCATTATGTGGACAAGCCTTACTGCTGCAAGATGGTGGGCTGTTTGAAACGCTACACAGATCCCAGCTCACTACGTAAGCACATCAAGGCCCACGGGCACTTTGTGGCCCAGGAGTCGGGCCCCTCTACCCGGCCACGGACGGCAATGGGGGTGGGGTTCGCCGGGCACCAGAGCACCACTGAGCTACCCTCTGTAGGTGGGGGGCACGTCATCCTTCCAGGGACTGCTGCAGCTCTCCTTGGGGGTCTCGGAACATCATTGCCCCTCTCTGCCCTCTGCAACTCCAGGGCGTTAGACCATCATAGAGCACCAATCTTCCCTATGAGTGGAGGAGGGCGCTGTGGTATTGGGCTCCTTGGCCTTTCTGACCCCATGCTGCTACACCTCAGACTCTCGGCTGCATCCATGCTGGGGCTGGGAGCTCTGGGCCAGGTGAAAGGAAAAGAGCCTGAGGGGGACAATGAAAATGAAACAAAAAAAGAGGGCGAGGCTCTTAACCTGTCTGTTGGAGTCGGACCCAGACCAAGGGATCCTTTATCTTGGGTGGTTGTTCCCTCAAACACATTTTTCCTTAAACCAACAGCGGTAAGCTAGGATGTGCAGGCACTGTGAACATATGTTAGTGTTTAGCTCACAGTGCTGAAGAAGCTCAACACAGAATCACAGAGTTTAATGGAACCAAATCACATCCCAGCATGGCTTGCTTGCACATTTAAAAAATCTGGTATTATTGGATTAATTTAGTTGCATACAGTGCTGTGCAAAGGTTTTAGGTAGGTCTGGAAAAATGTTGTAAATCAAGAATGCTTTCAAAATTTCTCCACAGTCATTTATACCAAATGATGGCAATTGTTGCTTTCAAGGGTGGAACAACAGAGCAATAATGTATTGCTTAGGGTCAGCTTGATTTGGATACATTTTCACCCCAAATACATGCAACTCTCATTGGGAAATTGCATTTTCTATGTAATAAAATTTTCTTATAATAAAATGTGTGATGATCCAAAGCATTTAAATTTGACAAGAAAAGGAAGAACATAAGACATTTTTAGGGGCAGGCTTGTTCTTTGCACTGTATTGTTAGCATTCAATTGGTATAACTGGTTGATCATACACCAGACTGTTATCCCACAAAGTCCCTAGCTCTGTGTTAGTGTACAGAAAATAATTAAAGCTAGCTTAAAGGCCACGATTATGTATAATTTGAAGGCATTTTTATTATACATGGATTTTTTTCCACACCCATTTATAATATTTGCACAGCTCTTTATATCCCTTTCCTTAACTTTATTTTCTTTCAATCACAGAACACATTTATCACAGAAATATGACAAATTGACTGTCTCTCTGTACTCATAAAACAGTGGTAAAATAATTGCAGTACAGCTAAAATATTAATTTTATCTGACAGTGTTAAACAACTTCATATCGAAGATCTGCCTTTTTAGCGCAAATTACCTAATTATATTGTCATTCAAATTTAACATATTTGAATTACTTTTAAAGGTGGTGACACCACTTTGCCAAAAAAAGTAATCGATATCAGAAATTGTGCGGCTTCACGCGATACTTATGAGATGCTTTGGAGATTAATCGGCACATCAGTATGGTTAGAGAATGGGTTCACAGCCTTTTTACATCAAAAACCAGCAGCAACAGCTGTGCCATGTTAAAGAGGTGTCGTGGCTTTTGTTCAGTACAAAAAGATTCTGTGAAAAGCACACCTGAGAACTCTCCTCAGCCTTCAACTAGAAACCTAATAAGCCCTCTGGAGAATACCAAAAGATCAAATGACATATATAATTTAAAATCTAGTTAACTAGAGGCTTGACTTGCCAAGCAGTACTCTTACTGTGGGTCTCAACTGCTTTGTTGCTTACTTTATTTTATAGCTCTGAATTGAATTTTGTAACTGCATTGCATCATGGAGAGTCAAAAACTGCATCATTATACAGACGACATTGTGATTCTTTTTTTCAGATCACAACAGGAAAATAAAATAAGTGGACCCAACTGAATGTAGGGTGATGGTTAACCCCTGTATTTAGGAGTATTTTTTAAAGCTTATTTGTTGCCGCATTCAAAGACAATGATCTAGGTGGGATCAGCCCAGCATCTTTAAATGACCGATTGAGCATTATGAAAGACAAAGGTGTGTGTGTTGGTGCACATCTGCTTCAGGTAAATGTTTTAATATTGAGATAGGCAGATAAGATGCTGAAAGACAGTTAACCTTCACAGTCCCTCAGTGTGTAGAAAACATCCAAAACCATTTTAAAGACAATCTGCATAGTTGCATGTTGCTGCATGTTAGGATGTTTGGTATTGTTTTTCTTAAACCAGCACACACTGCCAGTGTGCCCAAACTGTACTGGTAATATTATCACAGTTATTTACTTGTTTGTTGCTGTATGGAATGAGTACATTTTATTATTTTTTCAAATATAGGGAATAATTTGAAGCACCAATTAAAACATAGATATTGCCAAAGATGCTGAAAAAATAAGAACAAAAAAAACCTGTTTGACAATGGCCACAGCAGGCCAGTATCTGTGCCCTTTTATCCTCTTTGCACATGATTTTATAGTAATCAGTATATCAAAGTGCCTTGTGTTTCATCTGAATTATATAAACTGAGAATTATTTACTCATGTGTACAAGTGTTAAAGTGTACTTTGTTTTTTACTGACAGCAGATGTTAGCTGGACATCAGGGCTCGTTGAAACACTTTTTAATCAACACCACCTGGGTTGATTATCTGACTTTGACACCACCAATAAATGTCAATAAAAATGTAGAAAGAAAATCATAATTTTCTGTCTCCCACTTTATTCTCCCACTTAAAAGCTTGCTTTGCACTTTATGGCTCCATAGCAGTTAAGTATATTGATTGGAAACACTGTATGCCATAACATTTTAATTATGTTTTTGCAACAAATGTTTGTATTCTTAAACAGGTCCCTCTTGCTCTCATAGGACTCTCCTGTATAAATAAAATGCTATGAATGGATCCTCTTGGGGGTGAGTTGGAACATGCTCCCAGCTGGTTCACACGTTATTTGAGGACCAGCCACTTAAGCTGTCAGCAACAAGCACACTATTTTGCCTTGCGGTGGTAGAGGTGGAGGCTGTTTTTCAGGTTTTGGAAACAATGCCGTTTCTGCTGGAGTGTCCCACATAATTACATCTCTGCTGAGCTGCAGAGTATCATTGTCTTGGCAACTTCTTTAGCTTTGTCCCAAACCCATTTAGAGTGAACCTGTATTTCTTGAAAAGATGTCTGTTGTAAAAAAATATACTCATGACTTGTTCCTGCCGAAGTCGTTATCATGCAAAGCTGTTTGCTGAAATGTTAGACTAACATCCATATTTAGTCACTACTTTAATGCCTGTCTCCACCCCGAAAGGAAGGGGACTACCTCCTGGTGCCAGGGTCAGGTTGCCCCTCTGGGGTATTGGAACCTGTATAGGAAGTGTGAGTCTTTACGTTGGGTGCGTGGGTGTGAGTAATTTTGTGTGTACATATGAGTGTGGAATTACGTGATTGTGACTGTGTGCCTGTTTTTGTGTCAAGTTGGGTCTTAGCCTATTCCCTCTCCTGGATCAGTTTAGACCCCCCATTAATTGAGGGGCCTATTTCCTCCCAGCCACACTCCCTGCCGGTGGCAGGTGCCTCTGCCCGCTGGTGCATTGGTGGTTCTCGGTGTCTGGAGCTGGGAGCTTTGGTGTGGGCCGGCTCACCCCTGGTGGCTGTTTGCCAGGCCCCCTAGCTCTGTCTGACCTCTGTTTGGGGAGTGATGTGCCCCATGGTCTCGGCTCTTTGGGTCCATGGCTGGATCTGCTCCGGCGTAGACAGCTGCCAGCAGGGCCTGTGGGCTCATTGCTGCAGCTCCCTGGGGCTTCAGCACTGTGGCTGCTGGGTGGTTCCCCTGGGGCTCTGCTGTTGCTCTGGGGGGCCATTGGATGTCTGTGGCTCAGATCTCCTCCGTGTCTGTCTCAGGTCCAGGGGGGCAGGTCTGTCTCACACTCGCTATTGCATATTTTTATGGAGAAACCTTATATACACAAGTGCACTGACACTTACACCCACAGGTGTTTAGATTCAGGTATTAACAGATACAAAGATGTTATATATTGAGCCGCAGGTACCACTTAACATCTTAAGCCCAACCGCCAGAACTAGGGGCAGAATTTAACCTCTGTTTTCTTCTGCTTTCTTTATTGTAAGTTCCATTAGTTAAACATAAACATATGTGGTATCCACAGAAATAGTAGAATCTTGACTGAAAGCTGATATAAACCATTTCTACAAACACCAAAAACAGTTAAAACTAAAGGCAGCTGAATCAAAAAATAAAATGACTCCACAAAATGACATAACCACAGAACTTGGTCTCAGCTGTTCATCACGTGGATTCTGCACAAGCAACCAGCATGTCTGCTATAAGCAGAGAGCTCACAGTTTCCAAAAAATACATTTTGTCACAATCCACCCAGATTTTACTCAACCAGCAGCAAAGAAAGGTCAGAATTAACACTCCCATTTGAAAATATAATTATTAACATAATGATTGTTTAGATAGAGTATGTCAATTCTCAGAAAAATTCAGTTAAATTTGTGCATATTATTTTGAGCTCAAACTTCACAAAACCCCTTTGGGCTTAAGAGGTACATCTTGCATTCATTAGTACCATGCACTTTTCAGTAACAATGCTGTTGTTATATATGTTTCTGCAGGTGTAGAAGCAATCTTATATATGGTGTTATCTTGTCATCTCATCATCCTTCTTTCTCTCTATTCTTTTCTCCTTCTCTCCATTTGTCCTTTTTGCCCCACACATCTCTTTCTTGCTTCTTTTTTTTTTTCCTTTTTGTTTCCATGTCCATTGCAATTGAAATAATCGCAAAGCAGTTTTTATTAAGTTTCTTTTATAAATCAAGAACTCAGATGTCACACATCTAAAAATGTCCTGATCATGAGCCGGATCTGATACTTGGAACTGGATAAGGACAACCCTATTTAAAACCAAAAATGGACACTGGGAATTTCAATTCAACATGTTTGTGAGTTACAACACATCTTAAATAAAATGTGTGTTGCTCAATAGTCCAAGTCCCACATTTTCTTCTATAAATAAATCTATAGATAATTTTAATTTTTTAAGGTTGTTTCAAAAGCACACTCAAAAATGAAAATATTAATTCCTCTGATATTCATAAAGCTTTCCAGACTAATCTTGTGTCACCTCAGGTCCAGTCAGTCTGATAAACCAGAGCAATGATGCATCTTATGTCCCCTTCTCTTTTTCAACCGAATTAAATTAGGATCCTTGGAGTTAATTTAATTCATCAGAGCACAGTTGTGCAGAAAAACGTCCAAATCTGATTTTAGCCATGCTTCAATGATTAAGCATAAAACATGCATTTAAAAAAAAATGGTTAATCTCCTATCACGACACAATTATTCATTGATTCATTAAACTTTAAACTGACAACCTTATTGGGTCAGGGATGTTTGAGTGTTTATCGCTTTGCCAATTCACTTAATTAACCACTGTGAATGCTGTCCCTCAGGGTCTGATTATAAATTTGTCTTTCAGGTTTGTCATAAATGTTTCTGTTATGTTATTAAAAAATCACTCTAAGTTAAGATTGTATTTTAACAGTTTGGTCAAAACCATCTTAAGCTCTGCCAGCATGATCATGGCCCATTTTTTCTGGGTCATGGAACTGTTAGAGCTTGCGAGATAGAGGACCCCAGAATCCAGACTAGTAGGCAGCATGACGGTAAGTGCCAAAGACTTAATAACAAAAAACTCACTCACTAGGAGGCGGAAACCAAAACAATAAATGGACAGGAAAAACTGACATGGGCAGGCTGGCAAGACAGGCTTGACGTGAACAGCAGGACATGAGCATGAATTGAAAAGGCTTGAGCATGAAAAATGTTTCTGCGATGTGTCACTGATCAGGTGTGTATTTATGGAGGGTGAACCAGGTGAAGCAAGACAGATTAACTAGGTGCAGGTGAACCAATAAACTTAATTGACAGGGGAGAACAAACGTGACTGGAGCAAAACCGGAATTCAAGAATACAAACTAATAGAAACAGAGCTAGAAAAACATGAAACGAAAGCATAACCAGACCCAAAAACCAAACTTGACAAAACATGAACAAGACCTAAAACATGACCAGAAAAATAGACAGAAACATGATTCAAAACCTTAACTGTTAAACACACCAATAAAACCCCAAAACACCCACAAATCATAACAGGAACAATGGAAGAAAGTGGCCTTACATTTTCTGTTACACAACTTAAATGAGGCTACAAAGCAAAACGGATTCAGGAATGATTTAAGGAGCACAAAAACTAGTTTTAGGTATTGTCTTGGCCTTTTCATTTCTGAGATCTCAATCAAAAGGAGCATCTGTGAAATGTGCTTAAGAAGCAAGTCTAATCCGCACAGCCCAATAATCTCAACACTAACAGAACCGAAGAGTATACCTTACAAAGAACTGCACAGATGAGATTTCTGTTGATCTCATACTAAGAAAAGGAAACACATGAAAACACTCCTCCAAGGAAACACACACTCATATTCTTTTCAATCCTACATCTCATCTTTCTGGTCCAAGACAAGCTTGCTTTTGTGCTTTCTGAGAAATAAACAAGTCATTTATATAAGCAAAAACAGGTGACATGTCACCTTTATTCACAATTATTTTAACAGCTTCACAAGACCTTCAGAAAGCCCAGAAAATGCTTGATCTAAAGAAGCTCAGTTAAAAAAAAAAAAAAAAAGACTCTTTTCTTGACTATGTTATACAAGGACACAATAAATCACTTGACTTTATTTCATGTCTTTCAACATCATAATTATAAAAAAATAGAAATTACAATTAGAAATTAAAGTAGCAAGCAGCATTGGGTGGCCCTTGCGCCACAGCGTTGCTCTGGCGTGTGTCACGACTGTGGGCAAAGTGGTTCAAATATGAACCTTCCCAAGTAAAACATTACAATTCCTATTCTCAGGGGACGGGGCTTCAATGATGTCAGCATTTGACCATTGAGTATTGTTCGGGACCAGATGTGGATCAATCCTAAAAGGTTTCGTGTCTCTGTAACTTTCCTTCTAGGAGCTATATTAATTTAGTTTTTCTTGGCGAGAAGTCAAACTTTGAGGTTTGGCCCCACCCCTTCAGCAGGCATGAAAACTTAATCCTTAATCTGTCCAACCAACCAGAAGTCTGCATCTCTCAACAAAGCCAAAAACAACACTCTCTGTGAAACATGGGTATGATTGACACATGCTATAGAGATGTCAAAGGCTCTATAACTAGGACTAAATAAGCCATGTCAGTCTCATAGAACAAAAGCTAAACATGTTTTGTAGTTGATGAGACAGTTTCGTAACTAGAGCCTCCATTCTCTTTAAGCTCAGAAATCACCAAAACAAATGATAAAATGTCCAAATGAAATAATTACTCTGATATTTCAGAATCAGAGTCAGCTTTATTGCCAAGTTTGTACAGGCAAACCAGGAATTTGACTCTGGTACACTTTACTCTCAATAATAAAGAATATCTTTTTAAATATACATATATACACAGCTGACTTTACAATGGAATTTACCGTGAGATCAGTCCAAGTATGCATGGTGTTGTTCTGGAAGTCTGACTGTCAAGTGTTCATCAAAGAAACATCCTGGGGGAAGAAACTGTCTCTGTGGCGGCTAGTTTTAGCAGACAGCGCTCTGTAGCGATGAACTGAAGGTAAAAGCCAAAGATGTTTGTGTGCAGGGTGTGTGAGGTCTGCACAGATTTTTCAAACTGCTGAATATTTTAAAAAGCTGACTTAGACAGACTGAAATAGACCTGTTCAAACCCATCAAGACCTCCATGCTCACAATTAGCTAGCTGTTAAACTTTAACTGGCTGGTTAACACGATTAACTACTAAAACTGGCTACATGAAATATCACTGTTGCAGTGGCGATTCTAGACCCCCCCCCCCCAGGTTAGAAAAGGTTGTGGAGAAAAGGTCGCGTGGCTCGTGGCGCAGCCGTAGAGTGCAGGACCGATTTAAGGAGGCCTTAGTCCACCACGCGGCTGTCCTTCAACGGCCACTGTGTCGTTTGCCTCATGTCAATAATGTTTACTTCACCATGTAGGTCGTTTTCCTACTTCATCTGTTTTATATTAATGTGGACACTCACCTGTCAGCATTTTACTGTAATTACCTTCTTGTATAAAGAGATTTGACTTGGTAAAACGACCAAAACAAAATGGAGAAGAAAAAGGTGGAGAAAACCAAACTGGAAACAAAGAGCGGAGGAGTGTTAAAAGGTAGATTTGGTCCTGGGATCACGGTGCAAATAAACAGGCATTCCCGTGAAGATCAATGTGTACCTGCTGCAATCAAAAACTAAAGAGGAGATTGCACTGAGCTTTTTTACAGATAGCTGGATGTTATAGATTAACCATTTAGGTTAAGGCTACTGACATGATTATGTACAATACAACAAATACCTATTTGCCTCATTTACATCTTCCTTCTATGTATAGTGTTTAGATTATTGTATTTTGTTTATAGTTTGTATTAATGTATACATATTTTTTTCAATTAATTCCACGTTTTTATTTTTGAAGGCATTATACAGCCTGTAAATATTTAGATAATTCTGTACAAAATTATTTGTAATTTTGCTCACTTTTTATCCATGGTTATTTATTATTGTTTCTATTAATTATTTATCTTTCCTAATATTACCTTACTAGAGGTACGTTTTTAACCTGTCCTGCTGCTGAAACTATTTAATTTTATTGTCATACAGCCAACTGCACTACATTCAGTTTGTGTACATTTGCTATATGTCTTTGAAATATTTAAATAAAAAGCTTTCAGTGCCTTAAGTCATTGTCAAAGTCCTTATTTTATGATGTTACAACTAACCGTGATGTATGTTACAACTGACCTAGACTGTGGGGTTAATTGTAACATTTTACTCCTCGTGTTTGACACTAATCCATGGATTTTCTGTTTGAGTTGTTGGTATGTTTGCTGGGACATTTATTAGCCAACATTTGTAGCTAGTTTGAAAAACAGTTTGAGCTCACTGGATTAAAAGAGGTCGGAGTTAGACAAAGAAATGTCCAAAATGTTACAACTATCCCAGGTCTCCTTGTGTTGGGAACAAACGCAGACTCTGTGCACGATGGCTGGCTTCTAGGTGATTTTCCATTTTTCATGTGGCGTCCTGAATGGTTTTAAAGATTTAAAGTACTTCACATTGAGTGTGTGGTGACAGTCTTCCTATTAGAAATTGAGGAGGCATATTCTTGTCATTATAATGATCAGCATTTAGCTGTAATTGAGCTTAGTGCAGCAGCTAGAGTGCCATGAGGATTTGATGTAGACATTGTAGAACTTAACGGGTCAGTTTTATCAGGTTTGATTAGCTGATTTCATTCAAGAAATTGTTGGTTTGCTGTAATTCATTACAAAACTCCCTCATGGTGTGTACTCAGTCTCTCAGCGTTTTTCCGCCAACAGGAACCAGTTCTTTGACTGTCACAGCACCGTTGCCATGGTTATTTGGACATGTGGTGGGTGACTTCCGGCTATTTCTAATACTTTGCATGTGCATTTAGGGGCGGGGACCAAGCGGTCCAAGTGCCATGTGCAGCTACGTCAAATTCACCACAAATTGGGATGTATGAAGACCACATGAGCAGTGACATGTCTACGCACAGTTTTGTGCATCTGAATTTTTTGTGTGCTGCAAGTTGCAGAATTTCACCCTACCCATAACTTTTAGTATGAAGGGCCCCAGAATATTATTCCTGACCTGCTGTGGTCCGTGGTCTTCTTGATGCTGTCGGTTCACTAGCAAACTTCTGATGCCTTTACAGAACAGCTGCATATTTACCAAGATCAAATTACACACTGGTGGACTCATTTTACCAATTACCCGACTGCTAAAGCCAATTTGTTGAACTGGATTTATTAGATATAATTACTGGATATAATATAATCAGTGTAAAGGGGGCTGAATCCACTAGACTTTTCAAATTTTATATTATTAATATAAAACCCCAAAAGAATATATTGAATTGTATGGTTGCATAAACTGACAAAGTGTGAATACATTGTAACTGTAAAAATAAAAATGTTTGTAAGTTTGTAAACTTCAATAATTCAACAAAAACCTGTGAGACCAGACTGAAGAAATGACAAATACTCTACTTGATTGTCAAGTGCTCTTGCAAGTTAAAAGCTTTTCTAAATAATACTAGAGACTAAATGTACATCCTTCAATCAAACGAGGTGTGAAAATTTTGACAGGTGGGCGGGACTTCCGGTGGCTGGGACATCCTAGGGCGGGACTTCCGGTGACGTAACCGGATATCGTCATTAATCGGATGTTGTCATTAGCCGGATGTCATCATTACAAGGAAGCGAATCTTTCTTGTTGTATGTTTTTAGATGTTTTTTACATCTAAAAACAAAACATGTAGTTTATCCACTTTAAAAGGTCACTCAGGTTAATGCAGGTACATCACACAAAATTCTGATAAAAAGAGAGA